>VYZU01031420.1:159845-176247 GCA_013401355.1 Ceyx cyanopectus
ATATCATTTTATTATGTAGATTAAAAAGTGGAAAAGACTAAAATAAATAAACTAAAAAAAAATAAAATTTGTTAACAAAGTTTTCAACCTCAGAATGCATTAATGAAACATGGAGACTGTCATCTAAAACCATCTGGAATCCATGAGAACTTCTCAGCTGATTTAAGTACCTTTGCATCTGGCCTCAGTGATAGTATATGAAACATGTAAGGCATCAGTGCCAATACTTACACTTATTAAATCACCATAATAAAATGATATTTAATATCTAGAATCGTGGTCAGATTGCAGTACAACTTGGCACTGGTAAGTGCCCTCAGTCCAACCCTTTTCATTCAACCAGTGTGCAGCATGCTGGCAGCTTAGCTCTGACTCTGCTTTCCTGAAGCTAAAAGTCAAATCCTCCCTCATCTGTTGCTGATGCTGCAGAACATGTGTTCTGCATGACTTCTTTTCTCCCTTCTCAGTGGTGTATCACTCAAGCAGTTGAACANGTAACTTGACTGTAGCTCAAGTACAATGGAAAGTGGACAGCAGGATCTGAATGCCTGATGGAAAGCAAAGGCATCAGTGACTAATGCATTATAGATACTCCTTTAAAAATAATATCAGTATGAAAAATTACTCTTTTAAAGTCACCAAGGTCAATAGTATGTATTAGGACTTGTTATGTAAATGCCAGTTTCTCTGCAAAACATTTCCTAGATTTGTGCTCTAAATGGTAACTGTTCTCTCTGCATCTTTGTGTTCACATTTACAAAGGCTAGAAAAATAGGTAAAAAACAATATGCTGTGATGTCCTCTCAAGCCTGGCTGAGCAATGTTACCTCAGAAAATGAGGCTGAAGGTAGCAGATATTCAGGTTTCATGTCTCTTGCCCTAGGAGACAGGGAATGCCAAATAGCTACAGTCATGCAGTGGAGGCTGGAGAGCACAGGCAGTGACTACATATTTCAAGGAACAATACTGATTTGTCCTTTGTCTCTTCCTGGCACCTGAAGAATGTCTGCAGATCAAAATGAGAGTGAGTGAACAGTAAAGATGTAATCTGGACCAGCAATTTAGCCAGTTCCCATGGCAATAACATTGAAAAAGAAATAAGTAGATTATTTGAGGATTAGCAACCCAAGGATAATTTTGAATAGCCTGTGCTGTCATCCAGACTAGGAAATTAAAACTAATCTGTTTGTGATAAGAAGACATAGTGTATGACACTCCCTGATCACCTGCATGAGCATCACAATTAGACTTGTTCTGGACAGTTCTCAGTGGGGATTGTGAAATGCCACTGGATCTCAGTGAAAAAGCAGTGCCAATCTCTTTCAAATCTAGTTCACATGTTCCTTCTCCAGAGATTTATTAATGAAGAAAAGTATTAGGAGCTCTTCCTCTTTTTTTCCTTCTTCTTGACTGGAAGGCCAGCAGTCAGGCAGGGGTATTCCCACTGTGGACACTTTCAGAAAGCACAAGTTGGTGAAAGTCTCCCTAAACAGATTCAATGGATTTTGGCACAGATCTATGTAGAAGAGACACAAAACATTTCACCTTAACATATTTTAATGGGGAAAAGACATGAGCATTAGATCAAGCAGGGAAGAGCATTGCTCCCCTGTACTTTCCACTCCTTCCATGAATCTCCTACAGACCATCAGAGCTGAACCTCCTCCTCCTCTTATTAACTCTCTTTAAAGTGATCTGCTTTCACTCTCTTCCTTTAGGTAGGGGTATTTTATTATTTTCTATTTGCTCTGTATTATGCTTTCCAAAATCCTTTTTTTTTTTTTCCCCTTAAATTTAGGACACTACTAATGCTGGTGATGTTTTAGCTCTCAGTACTGAAAAAGCATCAGATAATCTTAATACAATGCATCTTCTTTTTCCCCAGCCAGTAGGGGAATAACCTGCAGAAAAGAACCCAACAGGAGGAAGAGCACAGGTGATATCCATGTATTAAAGGACTGGATGGTGAAATAACTTGTTACATTTTTCTATTCTGAATTAATGTCCAAATTAGAGAGATACACAGAGCATAGTTTTAAGAGGACATTGCAATACATACATTGCAAAATGTAAGGTAAGGAGGTGAAAGGAATATGAACAGAAGCATTCCCTTTCTGTATTACCATCACTCTGGAAAGCCAGGCACTCTACCATCTGTTCCCTGTGGAATCTTTCTTCCAGAAGATTTTATTCTGATTGCAAAACGTCAATTATGTAGATTAAAAAGTGGAAAAGACTAAAATAAATAAACTAAAAAAAAATAAAATTTGTTAACAAAGTTTTCAACCTCAGAATGCATTAATGAAACATGGAGACTGTCATCTAAAACCATCTGGAATCCATGAGAACTTCTCAGCTGATTTAAGTACCTTTGCATCTGGCCTCAGTGATAGTATATGAAACATGTAAGGCATCAGTGCCAATACTTACACTTATTAAATCACCATAATAAAATGATATTTAATATCTAGAATCGTGGTCAGATTGCAGTACAACTTGGCACTGGTAAGTGCCCTCAGTCCAACCCTTTTCATTCAACCAGTGTGCAGCATGCTGGCAGCTTAGCTCTGACTCTGCTTTCCTGAAGCTAAAAGTCAAATCCTCCCTCATCTGTTGCTGATGCTGCAGAACATGTGTTCTGCATGACTTCTTTTCTCCCTTCTCAGGTCAAAAGCAACCAGGCCTGAAAATCCATGCTTTTGGAAAAAAGCTAGTGAGAAATAACAGCAAACCCTGCTTTCCCAAGGGGCCTCTTGCAGGGGAGAATCATCTTTGCCCATGGCAAATCACACCTCCAAGCAGAACCAGAGGAAAAACTCCACACTGTAGCATCTCCTGTCACCAAGAGCTGTTGTCCTTTCTAGAGCAGGAGAAAACTGCATTGACAGGTTACTGAGTCCTGAGGTATCTGCTGGACTGAAATATTCATATGTGTCCTGAGTGAAACACCACTAGAACTAACAGGTCCCAAAAAGCAATTCCCCAAATAATTTGGGGGGAACAGCCCAACTAATTTGCATGGGTGGCTTGGCAGGTTGAGCAAAGAAGATGGAGCCAGACTCTTCTTGGTGTTGCCCAGTGACAGAACAAAAGGCAATGGACACAAACTGAGAAAAGGATATTCCAATTAAGCATAAGAAAAACCTTCTTTACAGTGTGGGTTGTCAAAGACAGGGAGTTGGGGGAGTCTCCATTCTTTCAGAGACTCAAAACTCAACTGGAAACAGGCTAAGCCTAGGGGGGCTTAAATCAGTAGAATACAATGCTTAAGATGCATTAAATGTCTTTTTTTTTTTCACAAATATAGCCAGCTAATTACAATCCAGTATTATTTGCAATTTCAATATATAATCTATCATGTATCTAAACTTTTTTTTTATTTCTTTTTTTCAAGGTCTAAATATTGCCAGAACAAATTTAAGACTGCAATCACTTAACTATGTAATTTTAAAGAATTCTCCTTACTTTGTTTTGTCAGATTCTCCAAATCTACTTTTCTGTTGATTAATCAGAAAATCTGAACTAAGAAACTGTTGGTGAGAAATCACTTCAGATATTTAAATATATATTTATGCATAGATTTAAATAAATATAAGTGTATAGATTTAAATAAATATAAGTGTATAGATTTAAATAAATATAAGTGTATAGATAAGCTGTTTGTTTTTATTCCCTTCATTCTAGATTTTAATAATTCTGATTTTCTCCACTATAATTTTCACTTTCTGATGCTTGTCATACATTTCAAGTGTGTCTCCAAAACAAAATGCATTAAGAAAAAGATCCAAAGCTACTACTCAGAGATGGAAAAGTACCACTTGCCTCAATTGATGCTTTTCATTTAAGCCACTATTCTGCTGCCATCTGTGCTCTGCTTTGTAGATCTGTTCCACTTTGAAAGGACTGGCAAAAAGAAAATACCTTCCTTGTGCTACTTGTTTTCTCAAGCACATTAGAAACAAGATGGCTATCAGCAGCTAGGCAGGATTTGTGCCTCTCAACAAGACACACAGTTGTGGAGAGATTGATACTCTCTGACTTCACCACACATTCTTCTGCTTGGAGCTGGGCTGATAATCAGAAAATAAAATTACATAATCCATTCAGTGAGCAAGAAGTTTGGCACCACTCTTGGAGCACAGCCAGATACTTGGTTCTGCATTTTCACTTCCAAGTAGGCTGACACTTGGGACTTCCAGTCTTCATCAATAAAAAGAGCAAATAAGACCTTCCTGAGAGTAAAACTCTACCTTTCATGCCTGGCAACCCTAACAGCCCTTCTCAGAAGCATATGATTGTTGTTTGGGGTTTTTTTAAGGTTTATTTACAAAAAATCACGTATAAATATTATTTAAAACATATGCATATTTCAAAATTATTTTTAATCAAGTCTATGTTGCTGAATGTATTCAATAATTTTCAAAATCCACTTAAGTCTGAGTGAACAATTCTGGAATGCCTTTGATTGTAAGGATTTATCATCAGAACAACACCTTGTTGATTCCTATTTCACAGAATTCCTTTAATTAAATAAGCAGTTACATTCATCCAATCTGCTGAACTTATTTGATATATTTAAACTCTGTCCTTTGACTGAGGTGTACATTACAGAATAAAGTCTCCTGGCAATGCAATAAAAAAATTATTCACATTCTCACAATTTATATGCTGCAGCTACAGAAATCTTAGTCTGCAAATTTCTGCTGGTTTCCCAGGAGGGTCACTGTGAGCTGCAGCCTGGATCTGCAAGGACAGAAGGTCAAATAGAAGCTTTTGCTGAGCTTATGACCTGACACAGATTTACTGTAAGTGCTGGATAAAATTAACATCATTTTGAAAGTGCAGTAATTAAAAGCGTGTTCTGGATGGGGAAGGTGCAAGTTTTGCTCTTGTAACAATCACTGAAAATTCTATTTTAAACCAGGTATTTTTATCCTTGGTTTTTATACCAATAGTAAGTGTGATAACTCAAATGATTACAAATGAAATTAGTAACTTGGCAGGAGAAGTTTTACATGTGATCAGCTACTACAAATGCTTTATAGGCAGCACAGTACCCACGTTAGGACACTGATGCAGTGTGCATTTTAAGATAGTGTTTTAGTCCCTAAAATAATCTGTTTGTCTGACTAAATATATGCATGATATGACTGGAAATAACTACTGAGAAGTAACTACAGCTGGGCTGATAACCTAAATGGTTAAGTGGGGCTTTATACATTAATATAATTTTCTTCTGGATGCAGCTGTGGCTCAGGTTTCCAAGGCATTTTATGAAGCACCCTGGGAATGGCAATCTTTCCTTTTCCTTTAATTTATAGCATGGAGATGCTTGTTAATGAGAAAAATAATCAAAGATCTGGAGGACTGAACTCTATCCATCCTTTAGGAATGAAAGTATGAAAACCCTTAATGATGCCACAGGCTCACATGGTAAAAAGACTGCAGATGATTCTAATTAATACAGACTATTCTGACTTTGTAACTGGCAAACACTGAAAAACACTCCCTACTTTTTAGGTCAGATTCACAGACACTTGAAAGCAACTGCCAAATATCAGTCCCTAAGGTGTCTGCTTATGTTTATAGGGTAATAAAAAGAAATTGGCAAGGAGAGTCTTCATGCATCTAGGGCTAAATAGACATTAAAGGAGAAGGATTGGGGTTTTTTCTTGTGCAGGGACAAAAAGAGGGAAAAGACTGCAAAAAACCTGCCTTCCTCCATCCCTGGACACTAACCTACACAGGGCAAGCCACGATGTGCACAAGCAGCTCAACTCACACTGAGCAGCCCAGTCTCATGGAAGGAGGGACCAGCCAACCCCTTACTTGGGCTGGGGTTGGGAAGCATGAGAGATTTTGCAGCATTGCTTTAAAAAGCAGCAGAGTTCCCAGGGCAAAGCTAGCTGAGGCAGCCAGGGTTCCCTTGGGCAAGGGGAGAAAAGGATGACACTGTCACTCCTTCACATAAGCCAGTGATTCAGGTCAAGGAAGGAAGGAAGGTAAGATAGATAAAATAAATTAAAATATAAGATAAAATAAATATAAGATAAAAAATATATAAGATAAAATATATATAAGATAAAATATATATAAGATAAAATGTGTGCCAACAGATCCTGATGGTGGTGTCATGGAGAATTATACAGGAAAAAAATTAACAGCTGAGGTGTGTATTTCTGCCTTACCATGCAACAGTAAATTTCCCATACTGAGCCCAAAGCCACCCAAAGTGGCAACACCAGCATCCCACAGGTTACTCCATCATGCCTCAGTGCATGCACATACACACAAACCAGCTCAAGATTAAATGGGATGCAACTGTGCAAAGCTACCACTGCAGTGTAGTTAGCTAAGAATATATGAGCAGTGAAGGATACAGATTAATAATGGGCCACACAGACAAATCACACCTTGGTCCACAAATGGAGACCGTTAACAAAACCAAAGTTATCTCCTGTCCAACTGAAATCATTCAAGGAAAACTGTTCAGTGGTTTCTAGCATGGCTTTCATCTAACATCTGCTCATCCTTACAGTTGCTGCCATGGCTCAGAGGGAAGCTGCAGTGCTTCTGAAATGGGATGTTATGCCTAGTGAAAAGGCTGCAACAAAAATCATTGTGTACTAAAGAGCAAGCAGCAAAAAAAATCCCATGGAAACCTGGGTTGCACAGGACAGAAATGGTTCCATACTGTACTACTGCACACTCCACCCCACACCTACTCTTCATATGCTTAATACCATCAGGGAAAACACAACATTGCTCTAGCTATTGTACTGGAGATAATGGACAATGGTCCTAGGGATAGCAGCACTACTATTCTATAGATCATATGGCAGAAGGGATCATTGTCACCATGCAGCTTTTCTTTCTGTGCAACAAAAAAGCTGCACGACTTTTCTGAATGGATTAGTGTTCGACCTATTGTCTGCCTGTTGTGCTGGCACATCATCCTGAAAGAGCAATGTCTGGTGATAGAAGAGCCAAGAGAGTCTTTAGGTAAATTGCTTTAGTGATTCATTTGTCTCACCATTAAAGTTTTACAAAGTTTTTCTGGTTTTGTATTTGTCCAGCTTCAATACCAAACAATTTGCTGGTCTTCCACACTGCCTCTATTTGAGCTTTGGGCTTCCTTTGCTCATACATAGTGATGGATTTAGCTCATTCATCCTTCGGCCCTGGAATGCTCCAAGAAAGTCAGTTTAAATTAGTTTTTAGGTGCTTATCTTAACACTAGTGCCCTCTTCTGTGCTTGACATCCTGAGTCCCTGTGTGACATGCAGGACATGATAGAGTTTGTCTCAAACAATCCAAGAAGCTGAGACACTCAGGACATCTGTTGTTCGTCTTGAGATCCAACCCCCCTCCTCCTCTGCCAAGATGTATGCCTGAGATTGGAGATGGGGGAGGTCTGTAGCTGGCACTGGGAGCGAAGTGTCCAAACGATAATCAGTCCTCTATATTTCATGAAGACCACCTATAAATGGTGTNGCATATATTGATTTACCTCACAGCTGAGACCAGTCTTACTGGATAGTAAAAAACACTGGAAAAATGCATTAAAAAAAATGTTCACTTCACTCTTACTTCCCCATGTTTACCTTTGCTTCTGTAAATGAGAATGTGCCTTTTCTAAGAGTAAAGTGAAATAAACCAACCCACATTTATTCAACATTATTGACTCAGTGTCTTACCTTCCCAGGGGTCCCAGATCTCCTGAGTCCTGGCTGCCTGCATCACTGGGTGTGCTCACTGATTTCGAAGAGGGAGACATAGGGGTTGGGACTAAATAATGAAAATAACAGGTATCCCATGTTAACACATGCAGCGACTGCACTGATGAAGAGCAGTGTCAGACAAATCAAAACCAATGGACCAAAACGATAGTGGATGAATGAGTAGGAGAGTTTGAAATGGTGAAAGCAAATAAGGAAGGAAAGAAAAAGAAAAGGAAGAGAGTCAAGTGAATTTTAAGTCTTTCGGAAGTGTTAAAACTGACATGAATTTAGACAGGACTGAAAGCCCAATGGGAACCTAGAGCTAACCAATGGAGGAGATATCTGTGGAAATAAAAGAGCATTTGTTTTCTTTGGTATAAAGTTGACTTGCAAAAGATTTTATAAGTATGAAGAAATAACAGGGGCTTGTCTTGTCAAAAAACTAAGTGAACTCTTCTGGTAAGGTCAAGTAGGCAATAGAACAAGCATACTTTCCAAATTTTGAATTTAAATCAAAATCCATTAGATATGTCCAGTAGATATGGTCTCAGGCTGCAGTGTGAAAATGACATCAAAAACAAAAGCTAAATAAGGAAATCCAGCTAAGTTAAAATCATTTCCCAACAATGGTGAGAACATACATTAGTTTGCTTAGTGATCATGTTTTCTTAAGTAATTCAGGTCATAAAAAGTTCACATTTTGGGTGGGACATGATTTCAACACTCAAGGAACAGTTTCCCTTGGTTTAGATACTATTTGCCCAAGCTCTATCAATTATTTTGTCTTTGGCTTGCCAGGGCTTTTGAAGCACACTTCATGCAAAGGCAGTTTTCTTTCCTGCAACAGGAAGGGAATTTCATAGCTCAAGGTCAGCCCAAGTTAAAGCTCTTCAGCAAGGAAATAATGAATAGAAAAGTAAAAATATCCTGATTTCTTTTAAAATGTTTTTTTTCTCAGAAATATTTAAAATGCAGAGATGGCTCCAGACAAGATTAAATATAAGTATTCTTTAAAGCAGCCACATTGAATAAAACACACACAAAAAAAAAGGGTTTTAATGCAAGGGAGAAGTTTCCCATTTGGTTTAAATCACAAAGTAATGTAAATTTCCTTTTACAGATTTAACAGAGTAAAACTTTGGACTACTTTGTTATGCTCTGTAATGGATAATGACAGACCAGTGAAGATATTTGGATTAGGAGGGAAGGGAAGGGAAGGAACTATGACTATGCTCCTCCTTCCTTAGAAAACACTTCACCTGAATTTCTGAAACAAAACTTGGGGCTAGTGAAGTACAGCATTAAAAATACTATTTGGTGGGTCATCAGATAGATGTGAGAGAAGATAAAACTGCCCATCAGAAAAGAAATCATTGCTGGTANGTGAGTGAGTTACCCATTAATTTTCATCTTGCAAAGTAATATTAAGTCAGGTCTGTGGTTCCAGTGTAACAACTACATAACACTGTCTGAACTCTCCAACTTCTCCGTTTCCAACAAGAATTGAGCTGCTTCTCTCCCACTCTGCATGAAACTCTCTGATATCTGCAGTTTCCAAGGCAGAACTGCCACTTGATCCTAGGGTGTTTCTGCACAAGCTCTTTCCTACCACCACAAAGCCCCTCACTGTGATGAGCAGCCACACAAGAACCTGAGGCAGCCTGGCATTAACTAGGACTAGTTATGTGAACTGGTAACTCTTACGAGTAACAGGTTCTCCCACTGCACATGTCCCCCTGGTTTTGGTTACAGCCACTCAGAATGACAGATTTCTGTGGGCCAGTTTAGAAGTGTAAATCCAGCTCTTGCTTCCAATATGAGGTTTGGGGCTCACAGTTTAAGACCCTCTTGCTGCATATATTGATTTACCTCACAGCTGAGACCAGTCTTACTGGATAGTAAAAAACACTGGAAAAATGCATTAAAAAAAATGTTCACTTCACTCTTACTTCCCCATGTTTACCTTTGCTTCTGTAAATGAGAATGTGCCTTTTCTAAGAGTAAAGTGAAATAAACCAACCCACATTTATTCAACATTATTGACTCAGTGTCTTACCTTCCCAGGGGTCCCAGATCTCCTGAGTCCTGGCTGCCTGCATCACTGGGTGTGCTCACTGATTTCGAAGAGGGAGACATAGGGGTTGGGACTAAATAATGAAAATAACAGGTATCCCATGTTAACACATGCAGCGACTGCACTGATGAAGAGCAGTGTCAGACAAATCAAAACCAATGGACCAAAACGATAGTGGATGAATGAGTAGGAGAGTTTGAAATGGTGAAAGCAAATAAGGAAGGAAAGAAAAAGAAAAGGAAGAGAGTCAAGTGAATTTTAAGTCTTTCGGAAGTGTTAAAACTGACATGAATTTAGACAGGACTGAAAGCCCAATGGGAACCTAGAGCTAACCAATGGAGGAGATATCTGTGGAAATAAAAGAGCATTTGTTTTCTTTGGTATAAAGTTGACTTGCAAAAGATTTTATAAGTATGAAGAAATAACAGGGGCTTGTCTTGTCAAAAAACTAAGTGAACTCTTCTGGTAAGGTCAAGTAGGCAATAGAACAAGCATACTTTCCAAATTTTGAATTTAAATCAAAATCCATTAGATATGTCCAGTAGATATGGTCTCAGGCTGCAGTGTGAAAATGACATCAAAAACAAAAGCTAAATAAGGAAATCCAGCTAAGTTAAAATCATTTCCCAACAATGGTGAGAACATACATTAGTTTGCTTAGTGATCATGTTTTCTTAAGTAATTCAGGTCATAAAAAGTTCACATTTTGGGTGGGACATGATTTCAACACTCAAGGAACAGTTTCCCTTGGTTTAGATACTATTTGCCCAAGCTCTATCAATTATTTTGTCTTTGGCTTGCCAGGGCTTTTGAAGCACACTTCATGCAAAGGCAGTTTTCTTTCCTGCAACAGGAAGGGAATTTCATAGCTCAAGGTCAGCCCAAGTTAAAGCTCTTCAGCAAGGAAATAATGAATAGAAAAGTAAAAATATCCTGATTTCTTTTAAAATGTTTTTTTTCTCAGAAATATTTAAAATGCAGAGATGGCTCCAGACAAGATTAAATATAAGTATTCTTTAAAGCAGCCACATTGAATAAAACACACACAAAAAAAAAGGGTTTTAATGCAAGGGAGAAGTTTCCCATTTGGTTTAAATCACAAAGTAATGTAAATTTCCTTTTACAGATTTAACAGAGTAAAACTTTGGACTACTTTGTTATGCTCTGTAATGGATAATGACAGACCAGTGAAGATATTTGGATTAGGAGGGAAGGGAAGGGAAGGAACTATGACTATGCTCCTCCTTCCTTAGAAAACACTTCACCTGAATTTCTGAAACAAAACTTGGGGCTAGTGAAGTACAGCATTAAAAATACTATTTGGTGGGTCATCAGATAGATGTGAGAGAAGATAAAACTGCCCATCAGAAAAGAAATCATTGCTGGTAGGCAAAACCAACCTGCATTACATTCACAAGAGTTTTGCAAAGAAATGAAACGTGATCTTTTGGCAATGACAAGCACTTGAAATGCCAGGAGCTGGTGTATGTGAATGGTATGGCAGCATTCAAACAGAAGAGTTCACTTCACTAATACAGCCAAAAAATCAAAAAAAGCCAAGCATGCTTTAATAGAAAGAATGCATTCATTGTGGCAGAGCTGAATGCTTTGCACTGTGCTTCTCTTAAATACCTAGAGGTGGTTCTGGGGATATACCAATGCTCTGTAACAAAGCTTCTGTCTCTCTTCTTTTGCGGTCTAGGTCAGAATCCTCCTGAGCTGGCTCCTTCTTTTGCTGTAGATCAGCCTGAGTGAAAAAAAAAACCAGAAAAGTTTCATCCACTATAATCAGCTTGAGCAATTAAGTGTGTAGAAAACATTTATTTGCACCACTGATTAGGTATGCTTTGAAATTCTCTTAGGTATGTTTAGATAATTTATAACTTGGATAATTTATACTGTATGTATCAGTAACAATATTATTCCCTGAATGGATGAGAAAACTGCAAGGATTTTTACAGCACACTGATGGAAATCCTCTGTCTTGGATGAAAATTATTCAGCTAATATAAAAGCTGACCAAAGAATAACAGGTATCATTACCCCAAATTAAAATAGCCCCTTCCTGCTTCCTCCAGGATTAAGAAATAAACTTCCATTAGACTTCAGTGTTGTACCTTAATGGCCTACATTTGATCCCAAGCATTTGATGGCAATAAAAAAATACTTCTGTTAAACTACAACATCTAACAGGAGCAAAGGAAAGGACTAACATGACTGAATTAGGATTTTGGCAGCCATGGGCACTAACAGCCAAAATTAATGGTCCACAAGACCCCTCCCTCTTTGCTTAGGTATCTATACCTCCTTGGAGCTTCCACACATTATCCTCCTCCCCCTCTGGTCTACTGGGACCTAGAAACAGGAGGAACAACATCTGCATTAGCCAGAAATCCTTATATTCAGCTCATCATTCCTCAGTTTAGTAGGATGGAATGAAAATACTGATACCCCAGCCTGGTGGTTCAAGCAGTCTATTGAAAGAAACATGCTTGCAGCCCTTCCCTCAAGCAGATGAGGGACCTGCACCCATGTCCCACTTCACAGTCTAGTGCATTAACCAGTAATGCAAGTAAAACAAAATGCAAGTGGTCATATCTATTATTTTGTCATGTTTTAAATACAGAAATCCCAGCTTGGTTCTTATAATCAATGTCTGGAGGCATGAATCCCTACACTTGGGATCCTAAGGTTGTTTCTAACTTGGGTGATCCTCTCTAGCCTCCACACACAGAGGTTTTTCCTTTCTGCTGAAACCAGAGTGTGGAGCATATGGGACTTGCACAGTGCCTCAGCCTGGTGTGGAAGTTCATGCAGGCAGAACAGAAAACTAGTTTGGACACAGCCAGGACTGTTTTATAAATATATTTATTATAAATATCCCTGTACTCAGGTCTGCCCATAGGCTAGCCTGAAGTATCTCACAGTCTGTTGGGTTGTAGACAGTTCTTCTGCACCAGTCTACATGGCTAAGTACCTAAGGGAATGCTGGACTTCACTCCTGGAGACCATGGGGCAAACGTGTAGAGCTGGGCATCCTGAGCTGGATCTGGCTATTGGGACCAATGGAAAGTTCCAAGCACCACAAGATCTCCACGAGGCATAAAAGCAGAGGCAGGGGACAAAGGAAAGGACTTAATAGCTTCCTCGAGCCACTAGCTTGGCACTCTTCCCTCTAATTCATTAGCAGGCTAGTAATGAACACTGAAAATGTTCATGGTTAAAGTTGTGCTTACAGAGGACTCCCCTGGTGACTCCAGGAGCCTCACTTGGGGGTGTGCTGGTAACTGCACAAAAATGGCTCCAATGAAAAAAAGACAGCCCAAACTAGAACCCTGATTTTATGGATCACATCACATTTCCACAGTAATTCCAGGAAATTCGTGTACAATATTAAAGTGTCAGTTTAAAAGGGAAACCAGTTATTAGTAAAGGATAACAGGTGCTTTAAACTACAGTAAGTGTTGACATTTGAAGGAAAGGAAACATAATCACTTAATGCTTCTCTGACTTTGCATGAAAATTAATATCCACTCCCTGTCAATTCTCACCTCTATTCCACTAAATGACTGAATAAAAAAGAGGTACAAATCCTTTAATGAAAAACCTAATGCATATTGTCAAGGACAAATAAACTAATATGTCAATCAAACCTTAGCAGAACTGAAAGATGCACCCATGCCAGAAGATGAAAACGCAATTGCAATTATGTTTTACTTTACTGGAGAACAATAATTGTAAATCTGTTACCTTAGATAGTAATCAAACTAGTCTTCAGAGTACAAAAATACATATTTAGATTGTAATGGCTTGAAAAAAAATATGAGTCCTCTTTGTCTTTCCCCACTCCCTCTCCGTTGAAGGAGAGACCAGGAAAAAGCATTGTGGCAAATCAATTTTTCTTTCTACACACACATACACATCATGTTGTCTAAACTGTTGTCATCTGACAGTGAGTTGGTTTTAAAAGCAATTCACTTAACTTTCTCGAGTAAAAATAAGCATTTTGATTTTTCAGGTTAGACTGATGTGGGTTTCAGGATCTTATTCCGTGTGACAGATACCTCGGCGTACACAACACTGAGATGTCAAAACCTCAGCAAGCCCCTTCTGCAAGCAAGAGCTGCCTAGAAGTTGTTTTTGCATATTTTTACCTCTTTCTTCTTCCTTTCTTCCTCTTTCCGTTTCTTTTCTTCCCTTATCTGAGCCAAACGCTGCTTTTTGCGCTCGAGTTCTGCTTTTAAATCGCTTTTGTCTGACATTTTCACTCTGCTGGAAACAAAATTATGGAAGCCAAGGTGAAAACAGAATTAAATGTTTTCTCTATTTACCAAAACCAGATATTTAATTATATCAAAAATAGTGCTACAAGTATTTATCTCTATAAATGCCGGCCCGTGGACTACAGGATATTTGTTATATAAATAAAATATAAAAAGCAGGATATTTGTTTCACAATTTGCATTTCAAGAAATGAGACCAGGATACCACCAAATATGGAATATGTTTTCAAAAATCCTTTATTAGAAAACTACCTTTGTGAAGCAAAGCCACTTTTGTCTTCTTTTATAAATAATTAATACTTCTACAGTCTGAAATGAAAGTCTTCTTTTCAGCAGCTTTAGCAGCAGGGTAAAGAGTTATAAAGTCATATCAAACAGAAATAGAGCCAGGTCTCTAAATATCAGATGATACCAGTCTTTTTCTACAGTTTTAACCAGTGCTGCACAAAACTGTTAAAAATCACAGATAATTTATTTTCTAACATCACAATCATTATGGACTGGCATCTAATTGTGCTGTATCAATTGGGATTTTCTTCTTAGCATTTTGTTTCAAAGCCACTCCTGACTAATGCAGACATTCATGAAAGGAGTTGACTGTGTATTTCCTATTACTTCACACATCACTGACCACATCTACCAATGCAACCCAAAATCAATCAGATCAATGGCAGTGCCACATACAAACAGTGGAAGTCTGTTGTTTGATGCATGGGAAATTTAAATGGCAACTCTCTGTTAATATAATAAAAACCCCACCTCCTTTACTGCCTAAGTGAGTGGAAGACAAGAGAGTAAATTTATATGCTAAAAATTACATGGCACTTTCACCCATCATGAATTCCTCTGCACTCATCAGCTTCCTCCTCAAAACGATAAAAGCACAGTTAACTCTGATACATAAGATATTGCAAATAAAACTTCACCTGCACACTAAGTGCTATCTTGGCCCCAAATGCTTTGTTGTCTTTGCAAGCATCTTCCTTTAATTAAAGAGTATTTGCAATCAGGAGAGGAAACGCATTCAATGAAACCAGCAGGCATAAGAGCAGGATGAAGGACACCAGAGAGGCCAATAGAGCTGTATCTGTGTGTGGATCATACCAGAAATGCTAACTTTTCCCAGTAAAACTCCCAGCAGGAGTTAAACCAGTCCACATTGTCACAGAGATTCTGCACCCAGGTACCCTGCTGTCCTTTCAAGGCTTGGAGACTCAGTTCAATCCACTGCTCACCACTGGGAACACTGACACTGTATGGAGAACCATAATTTATTTATTCCTCTGTCACACTGCTTCTATTCATGATGATATTCTTTTCCAATTAAGAAAGACAAATCAAAACTCCCCCAAAAAATGCATTCAGTACCAAGAAAACTAAGCAGTAGCACCTTAAGCAACATTAATCTTTGCAATTAGTTTACATCAGCCAACTAATTTTCACATGACAAATACCCAGAGATGAAAACAAGCTTTTGAATGGCAGTGGAGTTAGCATTTTGCCTACTCCTAGTAGTGCCACTAGTACTATTCATGATTTGTGAGCCTTTCTCAGATGTGGCTGGAATCCCATTTGAAGTACTTTTCCTTATCTCTTACACACATTGTCATTCTGATTATGAAGTTCTCCCCTCTGAGCCTTTCAGACTAGATAGAGCTTTTGCATCCTTTTAGTTCTGCAGTTTGGCAACAGTGAGCTCCTGAATCTATGCAAAAATATGCATATGTGTTAAAGCTCATGACAGAAACCCTAAGGGTTTGGCATCCCTTTCAAGCTGTTTGTCAGATATCAATGAACAGCTTCCTAAAAATGTGTTCCCCTAATGTCAGGGAAGCTAACTTGCTATTTCCCTGATTTCAGAACCAATGGTTTAGTGCCTGGCCCTTTCTTTACAATGAATGCACCAGTCAGGGTGATCAAATGCTGTTAGAACTTTGCACTATTTTTAACAAAACAGATCTTAGATACAACAAAGATGATGTATTAAATTTCCTCCAAAGAATGGTGCCAGAGCTGATTTACAGAAATAATCTCTAATTACTTTTATCCAGCATATATTCTAGCCATGCCTTAGCCCCTCACACAGCTCACCAACCTGCAAAGTGGCTATTTATAATTTTAGCACAAATTGAACAGCACGGGGGTGTAACCACCCTTCTCAGATGCCAGCAAGTCAGCAAAGAGCAAGAAGGTGAGTGTGCTTGTCACTCCACTTGGCATTAACCATGAAGTTAACACTCTGTGTTCATTACTGGGAACAAATTTCTATTAATTGCCCTTCCGAGCGCCAGAAGACACGCCACACAAAGAAAGATAAAGGCAAA
>VYZU01031421.1:0-127027 GCA_013401355.1 Ceyx cyanopectus
AGCAGAGGTTAAACCATGACACAGTGTACAGGAGTTGAGTCTGCCCACATCATCTGTTTAATCTTTGCTCCACTCTGATGCCATCCAAGTACCCAACACCTGGGGGAAAGGTCAGGAATCTTCAAATGTTCTGTAGCCTGTGCTGGCATCACTGCAATTTATTTGTATGCCTGTGTGTTTCTGATGTCCTAGCTATATATTAGCACTTGGCTGTGCTGGCTATGTGTCCTTAAAATGTTAGGAGATGCTTGTAGACACATCTAATTTCCAAGGGAAATAGCTAATTTCCTCCTAAAGGAGTATTAATGCCACAGTCAGCTTCTTCAGATCTATGGCCTTTGCTTTTGTCCTCTTGCCTGAAGGTTCAGTGGGCCACTCCATCTCAGCATGGAGCATGGTCCCAGTGGAGCTGCCAGCAGAGATGTGACTGTGCCAAGAAATGAGACTGTCAGAATTCTGCTCTGCAGGGACTCAGGGGTATTTGTGCACTGGGACACTGCTGCTGGTATCTTATCCTGCTGGGAAAAAAAAAGCATGGAAAAACCAACAACCTCCATCCTAGGAGCTGTGTTTAGCTATGCCATACAAGTCCTGAAGCAATGCCTTTGCTTTCCAGTAGGTGAATTGGTAACTATGAACATCCAGATTGTTCCTGCACCCCTGAAGTTGTGCTCAGTAAAATGGCTTCAGGCTCAGTCACTTCCCAGTGGTGCTTGGACAGGTTTCCATCTCCTCATCTGTGTACAAGGAGAGGGCACACTGGGATCAGGCACAGAGGTGATGTGTTAAACCATTTCTTATGCAGCACTCCCAGACCAGGAGCCTGTTGTGTGACATGTGATATTACCCCAATTACAAGGTGGTTTTCACCCAAAGGAATTGCAGACCCTAAGCTTTGCAATCCCTTTCTCTTCAGCACTGGAGGCAGTTGGTAATGTTTTACCCACTTGCCTTTTCAAGAAAGCTTTAAATGAGCAATGTAGAGCCTTTTACATGTTTCTCATTTTCTGTAGTTATTTGTCATTTCTGCCTGCAGCTTAAATCAGAGAGAATTGCTCTTTCTTTGTCATGGTGCAAGGTGAGCTGGCTCCCCAGCATGCTGGAGGACCTTGAAACTCTTCCCAGCTATTCCCACAGCAAGACGGAATACCTTGTAAAACGCTTGCCCACCATCCCCAGCAGAATTTGAACATGGGAAATACAAAATGACAGAGCACTCAACCCCTGGGAGGGCCAATCAAAGGGGACAAAACCCAACAAAACAACTCAGCAGTGTATGCTGTTACAGCTGGGAAGGGGTTGCTTGAAAAAGGAGCTCAGCATCATCCAGTATTTAGAAGTTAATAGGTGCAGTGGGACTAGTTCAGAACAATGCCCTTTTCTTCACAGGAAAATCTGGTCTCTAGAATTGCAGTTTATGTACCAGCAGGAGGGAGTGATGGGGGAATTGCTCTGCCTCATTCCCAGCCAAGTTTCAGCCCTCAGCTGGAGATCCTGATGCCAGCCAGTGTCAATTCTGGGTACAAGTGGGGAAGAGACTTCGCTTGATCATTTGGGTGGGTAAATATACCCCAGGATTGGGATGAGTTAATTGGATTTTGGAAGCAATGCTGAGATGTTTTGCTTTGAGAAGCTCTTGACACAGGAGAGTGGAGACGTGTGCTGTACAGTGTGGTGTGGGAAATGCAATTGAGTCAACTGGTTTGCCATCAGTACTTAGTGTTGCATGGGGGGTGGTTCAGCTGTCACCCTATTAGCTGTCTTCCAAGATCTGACAATGAAACGGGTGCTTAGTTCAGATCTGAGCAGAAAAAGCCCAGAGGCCAGCTCTCTGATATCTATATAAGCAAAAAACTAGCTGTGGTTGTGCACACTTCAGGAGAGAGAATTACTGGGCTGGTTTGGATCCAGGGACACAGCTGGAGCCCGTTCTGCTCACTCCCAGTCCTTCATCACTGGACTAATACCACGTCACCAGTTGCAGGGAGGGTGTCATGTCTGTAATACATCACCCAACACTGCATTCCAGGCAGAGCAGCTAAGAAATGGGAAAACATTCTACAGTCGTAAAACCCAATGATATCTAAAACACAAAGCAACTGGAGCTGGAGCAACTTTACTTAAGCCCCATAAAACTAGGAGTCACACAGAGACTTGGAAGAAGCTTTTTTTTTCCCCAACCTGACGAGTGTCTCAAGCAGTAAATCACAAAGGCAGAGCTGCCTTGGGAGCACTGAGCTTTCACTGTGATAATCCAGGAAAGAGCAAGTCTCTGAGTCTCCTAGTTAATGCAGAAAGTCTCCTGGGTTCTCCTGCCTGGCCTCGTCTTAGAAAGAAGGGGCAGAGCAATCAGATTTGCACTTGTCGTGCCAGTCACCAGAGGTGTTAGTGTGCTACCAGCTGCTGATCTAATCTTTCTAGCTTCCATTGCATCACTGCACTCCAGCCCTCATCTGCTCCATTTAAAAAGTCCTTACTGGCCCTCAGAGACACTCTGACTTTGCCTTTTTAGGTAAAAACAAACAAACAAACAAAATGTTCATCTTTCCCTGCGTGGTTTCTTTGTGGTTTTGAAGAGGAAAGGGAGCGATTGAGTTTTTTCCAGTCCCTGTCTTGAAAATTATCTTTCATTTGCTTTTCCAAAAGTACTTGTGATTTGAGGTAAGACCAAGAAAGCGTTAAAAAGTGCTAATCTTCCAGCCAGGATCTGATAGGTAGGTGGAAGAAGCTGTACAGAGGGACAGGTTTTGATGTGTGATCTGGTAGGATCAAAATTGCAGTTCCTAGTGTAGAATTGATCTCTGTTTTGCAAGGACTGGCATGACAACAGAGAAACCTTTTAAAGGCTGTGTCTTAGTTTAGAAGAATAAATGCAAACCATTCAAGGTACAAAAGGGGATCTGGATTTTTCCTGTTCTCCGGGGAAAGGCTGAACACTCTGTTCTCATGGGCTGGCTCTGTTACTGCCTCCAAGGCTTACAGCAGCAGTGTGTCAGTCTCCCACATCTTTAACATCCACGTTGGGTTAGTTTCAGAAACAAGAGCCTTCTACTGTTGTCCTCCATGGCCATGAAACCAGGGTTCTAGATGAAGATCAGAAACCACAATTTTTGGAGACATCTACAACGTCTGCATTGAGCAGGCAGATGTGAATCAGGACCTATAGGAGCCCTGAACCCCCTTGTAGAAGCTGTTGTCAGGGTACCCCAATTTACCTCTGCTGACTGAATTAAGCTGCTGTGTAGGACTCTGCAGGTCAGTACCTAAACCACCTGAGTGGTAGTGACCCTGTGTGCTCAGTTCTGCAAGGGGCTCTGCAGTAAGGATACATCACCTCCAGTTTGCTGCTACTGCTTCTGCAAGGGAAAAGCAAACATGAAATGGGGTGCAGCAAAGTGTGCTGAGAGGTTCCCAACATAACTTGGCCTAGTGAGGAAATGAATCTGGTCCACACATAACATCTGCTATTTGTGAAGCATTTTTAGCCCATTGCCAGTAAATTAATATGATAAATGCATTGAAGCCTTGGATAAATAATGCTGAGGAAGGGCCAGCATCTTGGTTTTAGTCATGACACTGTCACTGAGGAGCCTGAAGGAATGTAAATTACATGGGAATGTAAATGCACTTATCAGCTGCTCAGTAACTGTGTGTGTTTGCTTTTACCTTTCAGAAGCAGCAGCAATACATTGGAGGTGACCTGAAGCCCTTTTTTCTAAGGGATAAACCACCTCCTCTTTTCCAGCCTATGCTGTGCCCAAGAACATGAACAGCTACTGTACAGCAGCTGGTGTGCAGCATCTTTCTGGTGGGCTGAAGCCATGGGATATCAGTACTTACAGGATCTTCAAAGGGACTTCTTATAGCACTGGGGTTTGGGACCTAGGACATGATATGATTGATGTTCCAGCCCTGTGTTTGTAAGTCACCAGTGAAACTTTGATTTAAGGTCTTAGAAAACATGATTTCTTTTGAAAATGTTGCCACTTGGAATCATGACTTATCTCAGCTAAACAGCCCTCAGAAATAATCATGCTCTGGCTCTGTGCCTGGAACCAAAATGAAAGATGATCTCTTGGACTGGGAAGAACCAGACAAGGCTGGCAAGATTAATTTTCAGCCATGTTCATCTGCTGTGTAAAGACAAGATAAGGGAAAGACAGAAATCAGAACTAATAACAACCTGTTCTTCATTGCAAGCTTGTGATCTTCCTGTTAGGTAAATTAATTTTTACATAGAGGAAAATATAAGGAAGGAATTATTTTTTAATTGCATCTAATGCTGTGCTGCTAAGAGCAATACTGACATGGATGGGTTTGTTCAGGAGTGTGTTTTTAATTGTATGAGACATGTCTCAGACAAGGGTATCTTCAAAAGTGTGTGAGGGAAAGCCTTCCTCCTAGGAGGAGAACTGGACTTTATGATCTGCAGCGTCTGAGCTCATCTGAGTGTACATGGTCTTCTTTAGTAGAAGCTATAAAGGTTTAGTCTGTGAGCTGTTGTGGTTCTGACTAACCTCCCTCAGCTTTCTTCTCCAAAGCTTTCAATTTGCTCACTGCTGTAGGGAATTCCTCTTCAGGCTTGTGCCAGTCCCATGTAACCCCAAGGCAGCCTCTGCTCTTCTACCTGCACCTCTCTGTACTGACTCTTGGCATTTGGGTGTAGGTTTAATATTTGACTCCTTCATACAGGCTGGTAGCAGGCTCTGAAGTCAGAACCCTCACTACCTTTCACTCATACTCATCTCCAAGTTGTTTAATTTCACAATGAAGTTATGCCCAATTTGGGTCCTCTACCATAGTCGAAGGAACATTTTCTTCCCTGACAGCTGCTCTGTTGCCATTAACCAAAGTATTTTCAAACTCAGGCTCACACAGATCATTAGACAGTTCACCCTCTCCACAAGAATACTGTTGATAACCATTTTAGGGAGCTGACTCAGAGGAGGGCCACACTGTTGAGTTGTTTGCCCACAGTTGTGCCCACACAAGAAGGGATACAAGCCAGGGATGAGGCACAACATGGCCAACAGACCTCACAGCCACAGCCTTTCCTGCCTTCTAGGAAACTGGTCCCTTCACAAACCACGCTGAAGAGGCACAAATGAAGATGGGCTCCTACCCCAGGGGACCTGCCCAGGCCTCATGCCTGCCTGCATTCACACAGCAACATGGGCAGCTCGTCCTGCCTGAGCCATCTGGGAAAGCAGCAAGGTCTCCATGGAGGTCTCTTTATGCCTTCCAGGGACCTTCCTTTTCACTCACAGAATTTCTACCAACACCTTCACCCAGTTCTCACAGGAACCTTTTCAAACACCAGTTTGAGATCTTCTGGTTTGCTTTCCCACTTCTCTCCCATGCCTTTAATTTGACATTCCAGAGTGGCAAGTCACTGCCTGTGGTTAGGACTCCAGATCACTCTATCTTGCTATCTTTCAAACTCTTCTCCATTTCCAGCTCCTTGTTAACAGAATTGCTTTTCATGCAGCACACACAAAAACCAGGTCTCAGATCTGCTGATTAATCCCTTCCACCTCTTGCAGCTTTGTTCCACCTGGTACCCAAAGGCCTCTCTGCTCTCCTGATTTTGGGGACTTTGCACTCCTTCAAGTCTCACCCATCAGGTTTACACATGGCTGCTGCAATAAAGTGCCATAATGTGGTTTTTGATATTTACTAGTGAATCAGATTTCTGAGTTTTATTCTCTGATGTGAGACCCAAAGGCTGATTCTTTCCCCTGCCTTTGGGTTAAAAACTGCTGCTGGTCCAGGGTGATGAGTGTCCTGCTTCAGTGACAGCAGTGACACAGCCAAGCTATACATGCTGACAACCTGTAGCCTGTGCCTGCAAGTTTCTGACTTGCTTTGATGCTCTCATTTGAGGCACCCCCTGTGCATGGAGCTGAGGGCTAAAGCCTGATAGAGAGTCAGACAGAGAACAGGGGCTGTCTGCATGTGTTGAGATGTCTCTACATAAACCTTTTTGATAGAGTCCTTTTGGAGCACCGTGTGCATTTGGGATGTAATCTGCCCATGTGCTGGTAAATCCCAGTTAATGCTTCTCCTGCTGGTGTCCTTTGTGGTTTTACCCATCAGCTTGCACCCATCAGAGCCATCTAGTTATTCTGAAGTGGTTATAGGGTTGTGGTTATATAGGTTTATATACCTGTTGCCAGAGCTTTCCATACAACCCTTCAGCTGGGTTTTCCAGACCCCAGTGTAAGATTTTGCTGAGCCAATTGAGATACAAGTTGTGTGCAGGACTCCATTACGTGGATCACAAAGACTCTGCTGAAGTGCTTGTACATTAGACCTGCTTCACCTTCTTCAAGTATTCCTTTTATTGTGCTATATTGAGAGGTAATCACAATTTTAAATGGGTCTGCATTGAAGAAACTTGCCTGTCAGCTTTTGTTCTCCTCAGGATGTGTCTCAGCACACTCTGCCTGCCTGGCATTTTAGTGTGAGCAGAAAGGTAGGATGTATCAAACCTTCCTGAGTATAATGAAAGATATTTTTCACAATGAAAAGAAGTAGCTTAAACAAGTTGCTACTTACAAATTGATTTTATACATTCTTTTACTTTTTTTTTTTTTTTTTTTCCTCAGTGCTTATTTGTGCCATATGATTGGAGTCTAAAAGCTCCCAGAAGAAAGGGCCTGGTGTGCTGAACAATTTAACTACCAGTATTGAGAGCACAGCCCAGCCTTGCTGTGGCAGATTGCTGTTGGATTGAATCCCCTGACTCCATGCAAAACAGCTGCTTGGATGTTTGGCTTTAGTGAAGCCTTGTTCCCACAGACAGCCTTCCCCAGAGAGGGGAGCAGTGGTCCCCACAAGCAGGACTCATGTCATCCTCGTGGGCAACTTGCAGTCTTAGTGTTTACCACCCTGGATGGTGCTGAGGTTTGCAGGAAAACCACCACCCTTTGGGGCACAAGAAAGATCAGAGGAGCCTTGGACACCCAAACAAATCTCCTCGTGCTTCTTTTAGAGTGGGCAGAAGAAATGTTGCAGGGATATTTTGCTGACCCAGCTTAGACATCTATTTTAAGATGAGCTACTCTTGCAGCCAAGGGGAGAGCACGTAACTGTGTTTGTGTTCTCTGCCATTTCCCATCAGCTACCAACCAGCTCATTTCAAAGCAGGCTGCTGGGCCAGCCCAGGCTTGTAGTCCCTCAGACATGAGTCCTCCACTACCAGCTGGGAATGGGTGAGAGGAAGCAGTGGGACATGGCTTTTCTCCATTGCTGGGGGTAGACACTGTGGAGACACTGCTCTGGGACACCTCCTACTGAGATAAGGATTACAGTGAATAAAGAGAAATGTTGAGAGGGGAAACTGGGGTAAAAGACATAGATGAGTGAGTTGGTCTTGGAAAGAGCATGGGTTGGTCAGAGGAAGAGCAGCCTCTATGCAGCCAGGCTGAGGAGGGCTTCCTAAGGTTTTGGAGTTATTTCTCTACCCTGCTTGCTTTGGGTTTGTCCAACCACAACATGGTCTCTGGAATAGAGAGATTTGCCCACGGGCACACGAGTGACACCAGAGAGAGCAGTCACATCACTGCAGCATCTGGATCAGGATGGGAGTCAAGGGGAAGCCCTGCTTACCCTGCCTGGGGGCAGCCCAGGATCTGCCTCTCCATGGGAGAGCTCTGGGAAAATGCCAAACAAGAGGCAGCAAGGGTCCCTGGGCATGCAGATTTGTGACCAGCCCCTAGCCTCTGCAGGCTGGGAAGCCCAGGAGGGCTAGCTCAGGGGCACTGCTCCTGCAGACATGCCTGTATTTACTCAGATGGATTTCTGTGTGACAGCAGAAGAGTGCTCACTAGCAGAGCTGAAAGCAAAACAGATGCTCAGCCCAGCCAGGAAGCCATTACACTGTGATTATTATTACTGTATGCTTAATTTCCAGCTCTCTAGTGCTTGTCAGTGATGGATGCTGTGGCAAAAACCTCCTCAATCCTGCAGATAACTGAAAGCCTACAGAAATAGAATTCTCTTCCTTTATTCTAGTAAATCTCTATTGTTCAGGTAAACCATCTGGTCATTATCACATATCCACACTTAGGCCCTGGAGGCTTAAATCCAAATTAGGATAATCCACTGCTGAGCTGACAGTGAGGGGTGACATGTGGTAAAATTAATATTTTTTTGATAGTTAGAGGTATTAAAAATCCATTTAGCGAAATGAAGTTGTTGTTATCTCAAATAAATTACGGTTCAGCTGGAAAGAAGGATATTGAAATCTGTTTTACTGTAAAATTAATAATGTTTGGGTATCGTGCTTGCTCTTGGCACTTGAGTGAAGAGCCAGGCTGTGGCAGTGATCACACCAGTCTCAGATAGTTTCCAGCTCCCACTCTGTGGAATTGCTGTGTTCAGTTTTGCTCCTGGGTGTCTGGCCTGGATTCCCATACACTGTGGAGGATAAAGGTGCCTGTGTGCCCTCTGTGCTCTCTGTGCTCTCCACGGGACTATTGCCCATGTGCATGGCTGGCAGAGTGCCTGTGTGTCTCTTCCACCCTCCAAACAGCAGAGCCTGTGCATCTCCACATCAGCTATTTCCATTTTACCATGAGTGTCTGACAGGAGGGAAGGAGTGTTTTCATTACCCAAAAGTGGAATTTAGCTTTGAGCTGTAGTAATGTCTCTGAATCTTGCCAAGAATTTGAACAGTAGTGGCCACATCTCCCTTCTACCAAGAAGTGCTCTTAGAGAAACAATTACAGCAGCAAATAGGAGCCAGGACAAGTGGCTCCACTTGGAGAACTGGGGCAGCTATCTCAGATCCTGTCAGTTGGTATGTAATGTGTCTCCATCCAAGGAAGAGCCTGTTTTCTTACACAAACTCTGTTGTACCAGGAAAAGCTCATGCAAGAATTGTTGGTGGAAGAGCCACGTCTCCCTCTGTCAGCTTTCTGTTGTTGCCCATCCCACTAAGCAGGAATAATTTCAACCAGAAGTTCCCAGTGGTCTTCCTGATGTCAGAAAATCCTGTTATTAATCTGGATTGCAGGGATACAGCAGATAGATTCCATGCTTATAGCCTCATTAAAGTGATGTAGAGAATGAATGGATGCTAATGAGACCCTTTGGAATACATGTAACTGTGTCAGTTGATTGTCCTTCAGCAAATATCAAGTCATAAAAATGTCACTGCAGGTTATATATACTCAAGGAAAAACCAGTGAAGTACCTCCTGAGTTCACAAATCCTGTTCTTCACAATAAAAGTCTTCTCTGTAGCAATCACTCATTTTTTTAAGTTGTCCAAATCTAAAGTAGACTTGAACTTATTACTTGTTCCTTTCAGTCTCAGAAAAAAACTACAGGAGATTTATCTGCTTTTAAAATGGTTTTGCAAAATACCAGTCCCAAAAGGCAATTAAACTGAAGCTCACTGAGATATGATGAAATAAAAAATAATTAGAACATGCATGTTCCAAAGAAGAGCTTTCTGGCAAACATGCATCTGTCTTTAAACTCAGATGGGCTCCAGCATTAGAGCTGAACTGTTTGACTGCACTTGGGAATGTCACAGTGTGAGCAGCAACGTGGTGGGTTGGTGGCACCTTGGCAAGTAGTGTGGAAAAGACATCTCCTTAGCCCTCTGTGGGCACAAAAGGCCACTCAGGACATTTCTGATTGGTAGGTTTCATTGTGTGTCAGGGCTGACATCACAGCATTGTTCTCATGTCCCTGTTCCCAAGGGATGCAGCTTATTCCCTGCTCTGTGTGCACTGTGGAATCCCCAGCACTGCTCCTCCCGGGAGGAGGCTGTTTCAGGGGGGCTGGAGGGGTTCATGCAAGGAGCATCAAGTCATTTGGTGCCACTTAACACCAAAGAGTGGTGAAAATAGCAGTGACTGACATCTCTGTTTCAATACTGTAACAGTTTATTTTGCTTGTGTTACCTGATCCCTAAAGTCTTCCACATTTATAGCCAGAGGCAAGTCTGGCTGTTGGCAGGGAATAAAATCCTGTGGCTGGGCTTTCAGCAGCCTGCTTGGGTTGCTCATTTGTGTAGAGCTGGTGCTAATGCCAGAGTCAGACCTACATCTAATTGTGTTCTTCCCCAGAGTTAGCAGTTGGTGTCTTATCCCTTACTCCACCCTTAATTTATCAGATACAAACAGTCAGACCCTGGCTCCCAGTCCTGTCCCCTTTCCTGGAGCTCTTTGCTTCTTTCCCTCTTTGGTTTATTGACTGTGTGGTTTCTCAGATCTCAAACCCCGGGGTTTAGGGCTCTGATCACTGTCTTGTGATTCCCTCCAGATGTGCCATGGCTCACACTTTGCCTTTCAGCTAATGGGCCTGCAGCCTGTGTGTGTTCTGCATGCTCCCAGCCACACTCAGTGGCTTTTGGTTTTCTCTCTGCTTCATCCTTGATCACAAATTAGTCTGATATTCAGAACTATATTTGTAGAGGGGAAAGGACTGAGCTGTGACAACAGCAGGGCTGTAGTCAAATGTGCTGTCACAGACTCCTAAGCCATGGACAGTCTATCCTGGGTTTCATAATCCTTGGTTTGTTCTTCTTTACAGACTGGAAATCTTGAAGTGAGCAAGTAGTGAAGACTATTTTCTGTAACCAGAAGCAAACCATGCAGCAAGAGGAAACCCTGATGAAAATTTCTGCCTGGTGTTATGCCCTGGATGGCCACAACCATGAAGATTTCTGTCTGGAAACCCCAGCAAGCAGGTCAGTGTCCTGTCTATGTGCTAGAAATGTATCTGACATCTCCAGTCTCTGGTTGAGTTGTGTGTATCCTGTTGCTGCTAAACTGCATCCACTTGTACTGAACAGTGATGGGAGGATCTCAGGGTCTTTGGGATTTGCATGCAATGCTGAGCTGCCTCTGCTTGTTGTTGTTTGGTTAAAATACCACTTTTCAAACCTTCCTACCTCAGAGGCCATTTTCCCCTCTGACATCCTTGTGGGGGTAAGGAATACAGTCACATTCTTAAAACACTGTCAGTGGCAGATGGAGCTGTGGAGGTGTTGCTGGCAACCTTACAACTGACAAGTGCCTGGAGAATATCTGCAGTACCTTGCTGCTGGCCATTGTGGTAATTATTCCTCCTCTTTTGGGGAAGCAAATGGTGGGCAAATGACAGTCTGTCTTGTTGTATAAGAACTAACTCCAGGGCCTTTCCACAGCAGTACACACAGCACTGCACACTTCAGGTCTCCATCCTGCAAGGGCCCTGCCAGCATGAGGAGTGGAAGGAGTTCAGCTTTGTCCATCTGGGACAGGCAGCAGCCTGCTGCCATAGCTGGTGTCTGCACTGATCTGAGCAGCTTTTCAGACTGGTGTCAAGGAAGAACTTCCAGTGCCCCTGGGTAGTCTGCTGTGTCAGTGACATTGTGTCATCCAGATAAATGCCAAACATTCTCTTTCACCTTTTCAGAGCAGTAACAACCTTACCCCAGGACATCTCTAGGGATGAATAGCTGTGTCATTTGCAAGAGAGCAGAAAGATCCATAAATTACCCACAGGACTCACCCAAGGTTGGCCCTTGAGGACAGCCAGGGATGCAGCTCTCTCCCACATTGTCTCCAAAGGCAGTCCTCACTGCCATCACCGGCTGTGCAGACAGCTGTTGGGCAGGTGAAAGCACCTCTTCTAGGCTGAGCCTGCCACCTGCAGCAGAAGGAAGCTTTCTGTAATACACAAGAAAAAAATACAAAGGCAAATCGACTTGCAGTTGGGCTGGAGTGATTGTACAGACTGGGAATGGGAGGCCCTCCTGTTGAGGTTTATTGTCTTCACAGTGGTGTCATCTGTAAATATAGAATCACACTGGGTTCTTACATAAATATATCCATTTCTAATATGCACTAAAACAGCTTCAGGGGTTGCTTTGGTGGGAAGTGTTATAAGTGAAATTCACCAGATGCCACCAAGATTGGAATTGTCTTTCAAATGTATTTGTATAACACAGGAGTGGTGAGCAGGAAGGTTTGATTGCAGAGATGTTAACCTGCACTGACAGTTCCACTCATTTGAGAGACCATCATGGGTTAAACAGTATTTGTTGCTGACCTCTGTTTTTGATCACATAGGTCCCATTTAAAAAAAAATAAAATGTGGTGTTAGGATTTTATTCTTTTTTCTTCTGTAGATGCTGTTAAAGTTGAGTGGTAGGTGGTGTTGTGCTAGGCTTGATAAGGTCTATTTTAAATCTAAATGATAGTCCCACATTACCACGAGCCCACATGTAAATGATAAGCACAGATTGTACTAAGGTAAAATTATGGCAACAGCTCAGTTTTCTCTCAATAACACAAAGTTCTGTATCTGTTGCTGTTAGGTTTGCTGTAAGATTGTGTATAGAAATTTCTCCTGCCTTTTCATGGGTGGACCCACTGATCAGCTGGCATCCTAGTTAAATTTCTTCCCCTTCTGCCATAGGGTTTTTATTTGTACCAGCTTCACTCACTGTCTAGATAAACTTCATTCCCATGATGACAAGATATTTTGCCATCAGAATGTCCCATCACTGTGTGGTGTGTTGAGCAGGGATTCATGATGCTGTTTTCTATATGGTGTCTGAGGGCTGTTGTCAATAATCACTATATATATACCTGTCCACCAGTGGTTGTGTTTATGCTAATTGCCTGTTAATGACAGAATGGGTGATTTATGGCCATTACCTCACACTGCTGCCCAGCAGCTGCCAGATCTGGCTGTTCAAAACATCAAAACCCCAAATATGATCTTTCATTGCAAAGTGCAGAGACAATAATGCTTCTCACCCAGGAGCCATAAATTAACTGTGCACTTTGACAAAGACTTGCTCTGTTTTACTCTGGTGGCTTTAACTTTTTGCTGTCTGGGTTGTGTGCCCAGTTTTTTGTCCTGTTGTGTTGCTGAAATCTGTGTTCCCACATCTATTAGAAATTTCTCCTCTTCTTGTTGAAGACCAGCTGGAATTAGAGTAATTCCATAATCATTTAGCTATTGGTAATGATCAACTTTCTGGACAGGCAGCTGCCCTGGGTTTATCTTTGGCTTCTCTCCCTGTGATTCTATTAATTCTTTTTGCAGAGGAACATGAGGTTCCTCAGGTGCTGGTTGAGGGGGAGCAGGAGCAGGTGACAGTGCAGTGTCAGTTCTCAAAAGCTTCTAGCAACCTTAAAATACCTTTATTTGGCTGTCTATGAATAGCAGTCGTGGGAATACCCACTGCCAGGGCTTGCCTCACAATTCCTTCCTTTCTACACCATCCCTCACATTGAATTTTGGTTTTTGAGAGTCACTCTGGAGTTTTTGCTTCATTTGTCTGAAGTTTTGACCAGTTTTCTTTGCTCCACTGGACACCCCATCCCTTGGCTGTGAGTTTCAATGTCCTGCATGAATTCTGCCCAAGTAGGAAGATGTCTTACAGGTCTTTGTGCAGCACTGTCATTAGCTACCAGGGCTAAGAGAGCATTAATCCCTTGTCCTTTTGAATGCTGTTTTCTTTTGCAGTGACCATGGCTAAGGCCAGCTGAGGCTCCCATGATTAATGGCTGCAGCCTGGCAGGGGCTCCTTTGCTGAGATGGGAATGCTACGAGGAGCACGCTCAGGCACAGGAGTCTGCACAGCAGCCTTTGTCACTGCAACCAGAGTTCCTCTGGACTTTTTATAGGGATCACACAGGCTTCTTCTCTCTCCAGTACTCCTGTTTCTCCAGCCCAGTAAGCCACTCTACCTGGGATTGAATGGAAATTGTCTGGGAGTTTGGAGCCAACAGTATCCATTCGACTCATCCCTATGCAGTAAAATGTTGTCCCCTCCAGATAAGCTCTCACACCACAAGGAATCTGTTTCAGTTTTTCCAGGCTGTAAGATTCCTGCAAAGTGGCCTTTTGGACTGGACTGAAAGATCTCTCATTCCATCCCACGATCCAGTGGTTTCTTCTGGTGTAATAATGGTTCTAAGGGAGCACTGAGGAGACTCAGACAAGTGGGGGGGGTTGTCTTTGTCTGAGCTGATAATATCTGAATCATTCCACATATTCCCATCCCAATCTTCAGGGGATGATATTAGTTTTCTAATTTGACTGATGTCGAGGGGTTTGGGGGCTTGAATTAACACCATTTCACCACGTTCTCCTAACTTCTCTGCTTTTGGATTAGCTTCCTTCAATTGTTTTTGCAGCTGCTCTGTTTATAAAAATAGCAGCAGTTAGGAGCTTTATGTCCCTCTGTTTCATCTTGTGTGTCTTTCACCTTTCCATTCGTTTCTTTTTTTCTTGGCATGCTGTTTCTAAACATGTTCCTAGCATTTTACAAATAACTTTATTTTTTCCATCCTCAGTCAAGCCTCTGACAGCATCCAGCTGCTTTTCTACTGCTTTCCAATGACACCAGTTATCACAGATCCATTCTTCTGAAAAACTCTGGGTTTGATTAATGGTTTTTTTGTAAGTTATCAGTGGCACTACTTCCCATCCTGCCAATTACACCAGTTAGTCCTGGATGGATGTTTTCACCTAAATCACTTTGGCACAGAATCCTGATCTGGGCTTCTGCCAACCACACCAGTTTGTTTTAGAGGAGTGGTTTAGGTCACTTGAAGAATCACCATCAAAGATACTTAGCAATAGTGATTTTTATTGTGAGTGTGTAACAGCTCCAGGAGGCAAGGTTCACTCTGTTACTCTGTGAAATATACAACACAAAATGGACTTGCAGTTGGGCCAGAGTGATTTTACCCAGGGATTGGCAATGGGAGGGGTAAGGGAGGCCCCCCTGCTGAGGTTTAAAATGGAGCCCCTTGCTTTCTAAACTCCCTCCCAAAGAGGAGTCAAGGTGTGGCTGGATCCAGCCCTCATCCCAGGCTTGCTCAGCTGTTTATATCTGAAAGAATTTGTGTGCAGGGACTTGAGTGGTATTGATTTAATGGGACATTATGAATCCTGTATAAGTTTAAGGTATCAGCAATTTAAAATTCATTCAGTGTTGCAGTAATTGATAAGATCAGGCTGTATGGTTTTCTAGCAATACTTAATCAGTCAAAAATTAGTTATAATCAATGAAGTGATTTAGATAAGGATTTGACAGAATTCTCTGATCAAACAGTGGAAATAAACACACAGACACAGAGGTTAACCTGTGATTAAGAGCTTTCCTTTTCTGCAGATTATAGTGAATTTCTGGTAGCAAAAGATCTTTAGGATTTTACAAAATCTACTTCCATTGAATTACTCACTTTTCCCTTTGTCAGCTTTTCCAAGTGGATGGTCTTTGCTGGCTTTTCCAAGCAGATGTCTTTCCATTTGGCAGCCTTTGCAGGCAGATGGTCTGGCCCTTTGTTGGCTTTCACCAGCAAACAGGCTTGGGCTCTTTCTGTTTCACCAGCATCTATCAGGGGACCATCAGAGGCTCCCAGCTCTGGGGGAGCCCCAGCCCCCTGAATACCAGAGAGTTCAAAGAGCCTCTTAGGATCAGTATTTATAGGGTCACAAGATACTTTATCTCAAGCACTGCTTTGTCATGTGGCCAGTTACCAGGTAATCCCAGCACTCAGACCTATGATGCAGTTTGGGATGGGTTTCCCAGGGAACAGGAGTTCCAGGTGTTGGTTTGGGAGTCCTGCTTGTCCCAGCTGAGTGAGCACAGTGGCTGGTGCTGAGATCACAGCCCAAGGTGAGGGGGAGGGCTCTGCTCCACCAAAACCCATCAAACCCAAACTGACTTCCCAAGTGACATGACAACTTAATCCCCAGGACAAACTGCAGCTTTAAGACCCTTTGATTTCAAAGCAGCTGTCAATGGACTAGAATTTGGATCTAATGGGCTGCTATTCAAGGCTGAACAGCTCAGTAATTGAAGCAGTGCACAGAATACAATAACCTACCAGGGGGGGAAGAAAAAAATCCTTATTCAAGACAACAATGCCAGAAGAAGTAATTACCTTTCTGCTCAGGCACTCTAGGTGTTAGGCACTGCTGTAGCAACATAAGCTCTTCCCAGCTGACTGCATTTAGCAGGAGAGGACCTGGGCAGCTGGCTTGGCTGTGCAGGGTTGTTGTGGTGAGATGCTGTGAGAGAAACAGGCTGCAAATCTGGTGGAATTTGGGCTTCACAGATCCCAGTTCTTGAGTTTCATTCTCAGGACATCTGCCCATCAGAGAGGAGTGTGGCTATCAGAGGAACAATTCTGCTCTGGAAAGCACAACAGTGTGGCAGCATTTAGAAATAATTCTGCTGATTTCAAGAGACAGAAAGAAGCTCCTTCACACCCTGGGACTACTCATGTTTCTGAGAAGACAGTGGGCAGAGGTTTTCAGCTCCCCTGGCAGGGATGTGAGGGCACTTTGAACACTGAAGTGCACATCCTTGGACAAGTGATACAGAGAGACTGATGCTGCAGGGAAAGGCTTGTGCAGTTTGCCAAGCTGAAAGGCAGTCCTGAGAATCAGGTGAAAAGAATCCCTTTTCAGATCATTTCTTGTGGAAGGTTTTTCAGCATTGGTTTCCTTTAGTTCTGTTTTTTTTTCAGCTTGTGGAAAGAATATTTCCAGCCTCCACTTACCACTTGGAAGCATGAATTAAAAATCTGACAGCTTGTCAGGGTGTCTTACAGCAGCACCTCCCTCTGCATTGCCAGGGTGAGGCAAAAGAAGGTTTAAAGGGTAAGTCCTGAGCTCTCTTGGAGACTATAAAGGACCCTAAAAATGTTATTCTGCCCAGCCAGCCACCTCTCCAAGTGACCCTGGAGCCCCAGCACTGCCTGGATTATTCATGTCGCTCTTCTGAGCAGCTTTTACTGGAAGTTTGCTTGGCTTCCCATGGCCTTTCCTTCCCTCAACAAAGCACTGCTCAGCCCTCTGCTTCCCTGCACTCAGCCAGCACCCAGCCAGCTCACAATGGTGTTGGTGTGTCACCTGAGAATTGAAGCCAGGCCCTTTGTGCTCTCTGCCTACATCTGCCTGCATAGTATTTTAATTAATTAAGGTCAGGCATAAGGGGATTATTAAGAGGAAAAAAATTGCCCCTTAGGCCAGCAATATGTAGATCCTCACTTGGGTGTTACATGCTTTGAACAGTAGTGAACTGTCCTTGCATTTGTAGAGGTAAAGTGGAATCTCTCTGCAATCTGCTCCTGCTATTTCCATCTCTTTTGTCAAGGCTTCTCATTTCTGTTCTCTGGAGGTTAATGTGGGTGATGCTCACTCAGAGCAATACACCCACACCCTTCATTTTGACCTGGTGTTCTTACAAACCAAACTCCACAGGCAGCACAAGACACTGAGTGTTAGTGTTAAACAAGGAGTGTGCAATCATTTATTCTCATCTCAGGTAAAAATAAACATCTGAACTGTATATGCAGGCTGGGCTGGAGCTGAAGTCATTGGACACGTGGATTTGTTCTCACAGAGCAGTGTGAAACTGCTGCTTTTCCAAGCAGCCCCAGCCCAGCCACCACTGTGCTCCTTTCACCAGCACCCCCCAGCACTCAGGTGATTAAAGGTGACCTCTCTGCTGGATTCACTGCTCTAAACCTCCCTCTCTAACCTGCCCTGGTTGGAAAGTTTGCTGGCAAACCCACATGGCTTTTAGACAGTAAATGCCTTTAAAAAGGCCTGAGTTCTTAGTTCTCCTCCCCCTGATGCACTGGGGCAAAGGGAGCTGCTGGGCTGGTAATATATATAAATATATTCAGGTTTAGTTTGGACTGTTTCTGACTGTTTTCATGCTTTGGAAGAAATTGCAACAGTAGTGCTAAAATTGGTAAATACAAAGGGTAGTCCTTACATGAAGCAGTTCAGTTGATCTGCCACTAAAGGTTCCAGTCTTTTCATGAAAAGTAGAATTTAAATACACATTAGCAGCTCACAGAGGAATCTGCAGAGTAAGGCATCCCTTAATATACTTTTGAAATCGCTTAAAAAAAAAATACATTCTTCTCAAGGTTTCCTTGAGCACAGTGGAAAGTATGTCTGGGCAAATACAAGATATTAATAGCTCCAAAGAGAGATCCTTTATTCACAAAAAGAAGCTAACATGGGAATCTACTTGCTAATAAACAAGTCTTCTGCCCCTCTTCCATAAAATCCTGGAGCAGTTAAAGCACACTGAAAGAAACATTGAAATCCTCTTTAGAATTCTTTCTGTGAACTGGGTCAAGCTATTTTGAGGCTTGAAGGGTGCTGGTTTTTAACAGGAATATGAAACATTGATACAGCAGCTTAGCAGACACCATTGATTTAGAGCTGCCAGGCCAGGGGCTGGGGTGCAGGGTGAAATTCTGCTACAAACACTTTCCTTGGGGGCTGCAGCTATTTCAAGAAGCCTTGAGCTATTGGGAATAAGATCTCTAGTATTAGACATTCCCATTTAACATCTTCCTAGTCTAGAATTCCTTGTGATAACTTCAGAGGGTGATTAAAGGTGTTGGCTAGATGGGGAATCCATGGGATTAGGGACTGGAGGAGGTGAGGAGGATCTGAGGTTGTATGAAGGGCTGAGAGATAGGGAGGGGATGGGAGGAGGAGTCTTAATTGATGTCCTCACCAAAACCTGCTCAAAATGTTTCCAGCTCTTCTTTCTCCAAGGAAATTTGAAAGCTCTTGCAAAAAGAAGTTTGAATGTTGTTGTTTTAAAGGCACAAAAATGATTTATGACATCTCTGCTGTCAGACTCTGCCATTTGACCAGGAATAGCTGAGATGTGCAACTTTGATTTAGCCCAGCATGCCTTTGCCTTGGATACTATCCTTGGTATTTCCCATCTGAGTTTCCCACAGCATCCAGCCTCTGCAGACTGAGTCACGTTCTCTTTCTGCAATGGAATTACATCCCAGCACAGAGAGCTGAAATCTGCAATAAAGAAAATCCCATCCTGTGGTGGTGTGTTCACATTCTGGGAGTGTCCTTGGCCAGGAGCTGGATCCTGAGGGTGCACTGGTGAAATAACAGCCACAGTATTCCTTAGGTGACTGAAACCTCAAACCTCAGCCTTGCAGATAACTTAGATAGAGGCTTTAATCAGGAATTCAGACCCTGAGTGCTCTGTGTTTGAGTTTTTTTGATTGGTTGGGTTTTTTTCCTGTGTGTCCAAGACTGTGTGGAAGGCAGGGATGGTCCCTCTATCTCAGTCCCAGTTTGGGAACTACTGTGTTCACAGATATCCAGGCAGACAGCAGTTGCCTTCAAAAGTGATTGAGATGGAACATACCTAGAAATTAAATCATTAGTCTGAGGTCACAGATGATGTCTGTGGAAGAGCTGAGCTGTGAACTGAGTGATGCCAACAGTGTAACTGGCTCTACCTGCTCTGTATTTCCTGCTCCCAAGTAAGACTTTCGAGCTGCTGTTTTTAACCAGCTTCCAGCACATACTGTGTCTTAGCTCCCACTAAAGCTCCTTTCATTCCTACAGAGCTGGTATTTGTAGTTCTCCAACGTTTCTATTCAGAACAAGAACTGTGGCAAACAATCCATTTGCAGTGTGCACAGCGAGGGTTGTGGCACCACTTCAGCTGCCCAGAAAGGATTTGGAAGCAATAGGTAAAGTCTGGTGGTTGTCCATGTTCTCTCTTCCTATTGGGATAAAAGAGGCAACTTAGGAGGATGCTGCAGGAGTAAAGATGTGAAGTTCCTAAAATAGACTAAGAGGTGAAGGACTTTTGTTTCCTCAACATCTTCCCTGAGAAAGAGCTTTCTGTTCTTTGACATTTGCAAACATTTTTCACTCTTGAATTTTATTCTTAGTGAGAATTGCCAGCCTTTGAGAGTTGCATTTTACATTCCAGAAATCTCCAAATGTCCCAAATTGACAACAGCACACATGGGTATCTGTGAGAGTGGATGCACACATTTCTCATGGCACTAGCTGGAGAAAGAGCTTTTCTTTTGAATCACAGCAATTCTTAACTAAGGCAGCCACAAACTCACTACAAAAAACCTGCTAAAACTTAGGTGAGAAATGAGAAGTGTTTAATACTGGAGGTGTAAATGTATTCAGCTTCAGCTGTGTGAGCAAAAGATGTCTTTTAAATCTCTTACCCTGTCTTATTTTATTGCAGCCACAGTTAAAAGTAGTAGGTATTGCTGAATATAGGGATTTTATTTGTTACAAGGAGACAACACTGGGGGTTACAGCTCTTTCTAAAGAACTCTGGCTGGGGCTTGGCTGACACACAGGAAAAACCATCCTTGTTCCAGTCAGATCTGTCCCCAGCACCCTGTTCCCATGCTGGTGTTACTCTCCAGGCATTCCTAAGGGCTCCATGTGCCAGTGACTCAGGTGGCAGAGCTCTTGGGAAGAGCTTTTCCTGTGATCCTCACCCTGTTGCTGTTACAGCCTCATTTTCTGATCTGCTGTAGAACCCTAACAGAGCACAACAAGGCCCTTCCCACCCAGGTGCATCACTCCACATGCTTGAAATGCAGCAGAAACTCATTGTCCTTTCTATGGAAAGGTTGCATGGTTCAGGGAGAAAATGCCCTTTTGCACCAGCATGGCATTTGCCAGGTGTTTATTGAGTTTTTTAAACCCTTTAGCTAGGGCTTTTCTGCAGAGCATGTTGCAGTCTCCCAGATGAGATGTCAGCATTTCTGCAGGAGCAGGTGGATTTCAGTGCAGCCTCAGCATCTCTAAGTTCCACCTGCACTGCTCTCTGATGACACAGCCAAGCTTTCCTCCTTCCCTTCCTCACAACAGACATCTTCAGAGGTTTCATTTAGAGTTGGTTCCAGCTGACATCAAAAGTAGGGATGAGTGATGCTCTGAAGCCAAGAGCACAAACCTTTCCCACATGGTTTGGAGGAAACCCTGAGTGCTTTTGGCTGGTCAAACCAAAATGGGAATGTGAGGCAGGTGTCTGAAGGTCTTTCTTGGAGCAAAGTAGGAAGCAAGTGGTACTGAACAAAGAAAATAAAGTGAGGTGCACTTTTTTTCTTGAAAAATAATCAATGCAGATGTCACTGAGAACAAAATGATTTTGCAAAACACGTTTCCCACTTAGGAAAATCCATCACAACAGGCCTCCAGGCAGCACTATTCATTATCCTATAGTTGGCAACTGATTTGATGTTCAGTGATTGAACTTGTCTGTTTCCACATGCTGACATCAGGAGATGTCTGATGGCATAAAATGCCTTTCTGCCTGGTGTCTTCAAGCCCTCTCTGGTGAGATGACTGGGTGGACATCATTAATCCAGGCAGCCCAGTGTCTTCTCCAGCTCCTGATTTTCAAATGGCTGCTCTTCTGTCTGTGGAAAGATTTGATTTAAGTGAAAGGAGGAATGACTCAAATCTCACTGAGGTTTTACAATCACCTATGTATTGTTCAGCCACCAATATCCCTTTGGCTTTACAGCCTTGACAGCAATTCCTTGTAAGTTGATTTGGAACAAATCACTGATATTCATTAGAAAAACCTCTGTGGGCAATTGTCTAATTTAGGCACCATTTCTATTTTCTATCATGCTTTTATCAAAACACCCCAGCAGTCTCACCCTACTGCCTGCACTGCTCTTCATTAAAGTAGCACAGAAAGGAACTGAAATAGATTTTGCCTTTCAATGATTGTTCTCATCAATAACAAGAAAGACATTGCTTGGATTCCAGCATGTCACCCTGAGCCACAGAAACCCTGCCACACCTAGGGGGAGGCAGCAGATGGACTCACCATGCTGAAAACCACTTCTGTGGGGAGAGCTCAGATGATGGCAGCCTTTGCTACAGCCATTCATTACAGATGCCTGTTGTTGGATGTGTACAGAGCCTTAATTATTGATGGCTCAGCAGGCTGAGGAAGACAGCTGGTAAGAAATATTAATACCTTGTAGAAAGAAGCCAGTAAGAAATCTTATTTTTTTTCCAGAGGTTAGGTTTATTATGGAGATAAATTGCAATTTTTTTTAGCCCTCGAGAAAATGAAGTGTAGGAGCAGAAAGGTCTGCTCACACTTTCTGCCTGAAGAAACACTGAGCTATTGCACATTGCTCCTAAGTTAACATTCATCAGTGATGCTGAGCATTACCATAGAGTTATTTGGGGTTTTTTTCTTTCATTTATCTCAAGCCATTAGCCTCAGTGAATTTACAGCTGATTTATATCTTCATAAACTATTTTTTTTGGTGCTTTCATAATCCTCTGTATAAACTCTAATGATTGCAAGCATCAGGAGACTCGTGGCTTTAGGTCTTGCAAGTATTTCAGTAAACTATGGAGTAAATTTATTGGAAAATAAAGTTTAGAGACATTAAAGCTATGTCTGGCTCATAGCTTTAAATGCAGGCTGAAATTCAGTGTTTTGAGGCACTCAGCATCTTGGGGATGCCACATGACAGCAAAGCAAGCAGCTTGGTCACCATTAGAGAAGGAAAGAACTGATACAGACAATTATCTTACAGCTGAAGTTCCTTTTACTTTGAAAATGTAATGATTTTTTTGTTTTTCTATGAAAACATCTCTCTGCAAGTAGACACTTTATTTGTTGGCTGGCATTTTGATTTTCCTGAAACATTTCCTTCTGAATGGAGCAGTACATGACAAAGGGAAAAACAAGGTTGCTGTAGCTTTTCACTCTGGTATTACACTGTTTAAATAATGTCATAATATTATTTGCACAGAGTTTGCTCTTTAGGGGTGTTTTGTACTCAAGCTGTGCTTTTTGCATCCCCTGCTATGCCTGAGCATTATTGTAATACTTTGATGTCAGTAATCAACTTGTAGTTTTCAAAAAGCTTATGAATCTGAACACATCCAGCCCAATTCTGTAGCATTTTTTCCATACAGAATAATTCTTCACTGCCTCTGGAACAACTGAGGTTTGCTGTGAATGCTCCCAGAGTAAGATATAGTTCCAAGAATATAAATGGTAGAATTAAAGCCATAAGATATGGCTTTAAGCTTAAGCATTCAAATATGCTGAAGTGTGTTGGGAATCTCCTGTCTTTTTGATATTCTGTGGAACTCAGACTTTTAAATGCCTGTCTGACTTTTAAAACATGAGCCTTACTCACAAGATTTCCAGAAAAATATGTATTAGCCAGTTATTCTGCAGCAATTTGCTGTGTAATATAGGACCTTTCCAAAGGGGAAAAAAAATAAAGTAATAGGTGCTATCAAATGAGTGTGAAGGCCATGAGTTGTTCTCCTGCCACAGAGCAGCATCCAGTCCCCCTCCACCTCCCAAACTGATGTCAGAAGTCTTGAAAAGTTCAACATTTTCTGCTTTAGCTGCTCAAAAGGGGCTTGAAAATTGTCAACGTGAGAACTCTGGGGTTTCTTGCAGTTGTTAGAGAAAGGAGAGATGCCATGAGCTGGGCATGGGGAGCTCTAAGGACCAGTTCCCACCTCAGCTGTTTCAGGAGAGGAGAAATCTCTGTAGCTTGTGGGATTTTAGGGACTGTGGGTTTAGAGGACTTTTTAGTCATCCATGCAATCTCAATGTATTCATTCATTTAGCATTGCTGCCTTTTGGGGAATATTTGGCTATTCTGTGCTCAAAAAATGAAAAGCTTTGTTGTACTAAGAGAGCCAAAGTCCTTTGTCAGTCAGCTCTTGTCTTCTGCCTGGATACCCCATTTTAGTGACTTAATGCACTTATTTTTCACAGGTTTTAGAGGAAGTTTCTTTCAGCCTTCCTCAAGCAGTGATGGATAATTCTTGGTGTCTTTTCTGTCTTCTCTCACTTGATAAAATAAGAATAGCTCAAATCAATCATCAGGAAGGATGTCATCCATAAAAGCTCAAAACGAGGTGGTGGGGGAAACAGAGAAAGTGGAATATTAGCTGTGTGAATTGGCTGGAAAACCAGGAGGTACTGAGTTACACCTCTGCACCTTGCTGCACCTTGGGTGCTCCCTTTGCTGTCTGGTAACCTCTACTTTGACACAACTTCTGCCCTGAGCTTCATGCTCCAGCAGCATGCACCAGTGGGCACCATGGGCAGAGGGAACACAAAGCCCTGTTGATGAATTCAAGGCTGGGGCAGGAGTTTCTGACCTGGCACTGCCAGACTCAGCACCTCCTGCCACCACAGACTCCAGTGCCTTGCCCCAGTTGCTCTCTCAGGATCTCCTGCTCTGACAAGTTGCTTTGCAAGGCACCAGGCACTCTGGTTTGCAGGTTGGCATTTGCCTCCCTCTGAATCATCTTCTGTGACTGACAGTTTAATTTGAACCTAAATGAGCAATTTCAGGTTCTTGCTGAGATAGGATCCTGCAAGCTAAATAACTCTGAGCAGCATCCCAGGGAATGCTCAGGCTTCAAACACTGCTGCAGTCCAAGCAGATGACCCCAGAATTGCTATAGGATTCAAAAGAAAGAAGATTTACTTTGTTTTCTGGATGTTATTCAAGGCAGGAGGACTCTCTGCTCCAGCCTAGAAAAGGGCAAATGGTGTTTTCAAACAAAAAGGGCCACATCCTTCGTGGATTCTTAGTGATTTCAGTAGCTCTCCATTGCCAGACATGAAGTGTCAGCTGTAAAACATCAATACTGGCCAGCACCAAACTCTGTTTACCCAGAAAGAATGGAAATAGATCTCAGACCTGTGACTTCTCTCTTCTTGTGGGGGAGTGAAGACAACCTGTGCAATAAAAACAGCCAAAATACCCAATTCAGAAGTGGGAGAAAGGGACAATTTTCTCTTCGATGAAGGTGTAGGAAGCCAATTGCAAGAGGAGACACACAGGCCAGGAACAAAGGAAGATTCAAGGAGGTACAAAGATAATTTGGATGCCCTGCAGTTTTATAGCTACTGCAGGCTTTTCTTTTTAAGCCAATAGAGTCAATCTGAGCGAGGTGTAATGAGGAGTTATTTGAGTCATAGGTGGTTTCAACCCTTCTCCTTGCAGAGCCCTGAACTAGAGCAGGATCCTGCTGCTCTGCCTGGATGGGGCAACTGCAGGTCCTGGAGATCAGCTCTTTGGATGCTTCTCACTCAGGCCAGCTAAGCTCAGTTGGAGATGGCTGCCTGCCACCTGCATCTGACCCTGGAGCATGATTTGTTAGTGATTTATCTGGAAAGCAACTTAGGCTTTTTCATTCTGCCAACACAGGGCACATGACACTGCTGTGCAGACAGCAAGGAGTGGATGAAAATTAGTAGGTCAGGACAGAGAAGGGGCCCATCCATGTGGCAGATGCTGCTTAAGAAGCTCCCTGGGCAGCCCCCCCCCCCCCCCCATGTGCAGAGCCATCCTAGGTCATTGTGGAATTTTCAAGTTGCTATAATTTCTTTCTCACCCTTCCCCATAATTACTGGGAAACTATTTGTACTCTGGCCTCAGAGACAGGGAGCACTGGGAAAGCTGGGGAACTTATTATTCAGTGAAAGAGACTTTCAGAGGAAGTTTGAATATATAATGAACTGTGAACACGTAGAGGGATTTCTCCCCCTCTCTCACTCTTTCTGTGAATTCCCACAGCACTGTGTGGATTAAATGTAAAATAGAGGGTCAGGACAAATGTGACTGTTAAACTGTGCCAGTAATAACTGTGATCCCTTCTAATAAGGCTGTATTCCTAAACTGCATCTGCTTAGCTCCAAATGATTTCTGCAGTAGGGTGCAAGCTCTGATCTATGGTAGTCTCTGAAATTACTGCCTTCTTGCTTGCATTGCCTTCTGAGGGTGAAATGTGTGCTGAAACTGGAAGAGAGGAATCAGGGAATGGTAGGGGTTGGAAAGAACCTCTGGAGTTCAAGTCTAACCCCCCTGCAAGAGCAAGACCCACTGAGGGCAGGGCACACAGGAGCAGATCCAGGTGGGTTTGGGAAGAGTCCAGAGAAGGAGACTCCACAACCTCTCTGGGCAGCCTGGAGCAGGCTCCATCACCCTCACAATAAAGAAGCTTTTCCTCATGTTCAGGTGGAACTTTCTGTGGCAGGGAAGGGTCACAACAAACCCATTAACCCCCAGCAGCAATGTAGGAAGCAATGTACAGATTGCTGGAAAGGTGCTTCCTCAGCCTGCCAGAGTCACAGCAAACACCTTAGCTGTGTGTGCAGGATCAGGCCCCACATGCACCCCTGTGGAGGGGAAGGAGCTTGTCTTTGGTCTCTGTGCCACCCCTGAAAAGCAATCCCTGCAACATCCATGGGGACCTTTCACCCCCCATATCCAGGAACATGGGATATCTTGAGTTTTGGATCAATTCCTTTGGCTCAGATGGCTGCAAACCTCAAGCCTCACCGTTTGCTTCCTCTTAATGAAGGTGGGAGTTTAGCTAATTAGGCAAAGTTCAGCACTGAGGTTCAACCCTGCTTTGAAAGCCACATCTCCAGCTAGAGGTTGAGGTGATTTATCAAGTACAAGCAGCTTCGTGGTTAGGCAGTGCTCTGTGATCTGGAAGTAAATTCTAATGAAAAATGTAAGACTGCAAGTAATCATGCAAATTAAGGAGTGAGGAATGCACATCTGCTTTTCATGCTTGCAGAATAATAAAGCTGAAAAATACAGATGTACCATAATCATATATCTGTATGCATAGGCACATACACAGTGCACAGTGATCCCATAGATCTTGCATGTGCAGTGCTGAACTGAACATAGATAGGTAAAAAAAATGCTAATTTCACTTTGTAACAAAGAGAGGAAGGCAAGGTGGAGGAATGTGAAGTGCAGATGGGTGTTTTAGCTGAGGAGAGCAACTCACCTGAGGCCAGTGTCCAACTGCAGCCCAGTGAAGCTGGGAAAAAATGCACGTTTGCTAAGGTCTGCAGTTTGCTATTGCCTCATCCTTTGTCCATGATGATTTATCTCTGGCTTTGTGGAATCTCTAGTAAGAGAAGCACTGCTGTGTCCTAGATTGCACTCTTTTCTGTTCAGGACTTTGCCCAGTCATCATTCTCAGGTTTCATGTGTCACTAAAGGAGGCAAAGCTCATAAATCATGGAACCTAAATGAGGGTTTAGTTCTCTGGGGATTACACTGTGTTGCCCCAAGTTCATCTCTCTGGTAGCTGGCAGGGCTGGGGAGCTGTGGGTGAGCACATGAGGAAGGGTTTTATATCAAACCCTGTCAAACTACTTCAAACCACCTGAGGTGCCTTATTTCAATTATCAATTTAAAAATAAAATTGGTTTTCATTCCCTGATTCACCCGTTCCTTCTTGGGTTATTTTAGAATTGCTTTGAGGCTCAGGGGCAGAAAACATCTAATGAGGATTTAGTTAAACAGATGCTTATCTGGTTGTGTCTCTTCTGTTCTTGAAAGAAGTTATTCTGCACAAGCTGAACTTTTGAATCTGTGTCACCATGTTGCTAGTTAATAGGTAAAGGGTTAAAAAAAACATTAAAGAGAAAATCCTGGTCAGAAGTTGTTTTGCCCAAAGCTTATTGTCAGTTCCAAACCCTGCAAATAGTAGATGGTCTGTCTTTTTTTGAATGTTTCTTTGCCAAGATCATTTACCAGAGCTGCTCTCTTTCAGGAAATAAAAGGTCAAGGATTTCCTTGGAAATTTGTGCTAGGTTGTGTCTGATCCTCACAGCTTAGGCACCATGTCACAGTCACTTCTGCCCGTGGCCTTGGCCATCCATTTGATTTGCTTGTTCCCACAGACCCAGACTCTAGCAGAAAGGACTGTAGGAAGCAGCAGCACCATCTTGGCTTTCTGTGTGGGAAGTGAGATAGCTGCATTAATTAGAATTTCCCAGCCTCTTCCTACTGGCAACAGCATGTGCAAGAAGATGTGGTTATTTAGGGCCAAGGGGGATGTGAATTTGGGGCTGTCACAACCCAAGAAGGAATCACTGTGATGACAACCAGGAGATGTCTGTTGATCCAGGCACTGGCTGGGGGGATTTCTGATGCATGTCAAAGACAAGTCAACAAATATGCATGTGCTTAAGAATAGATCATTTCAAGCCTCATCAGAAATGAAGCTTCTTGTCAAGATGGAGGAATTTAATAGCTGTGTGGTGGTTTTCTGCAGAACAGAGGAAAAATGGGGAAAATAATATTGTTCCTGAGAGCAGAAGGTCTGAGGTGTTTGGTAAATAAGGGTTTTGGAGGGGGGAGGTTTTGTCTTTTGAAGCAGCTGCCAGGCAATATATTCAGAGAAATCTGCAGTACAGGTACCTCAAGTCTTCATGTGAAATTGAAATTCTCTGGTAGTCAATAAAATGGGAGGGAGAGCCCCAGAAAAAAATGGTGATATTGAAAATCCTCAGCAAGCTGAAGAGGCAGGACTGTTATTTCAATTAACTGAGGACAAATAGATGACCATCAGTTTAAAGGAACATTGCTGGGTTATGTGATTCAGGATTTCTACCCTGTACACAGACACAGTCCCCAGCTGGGCTCTCAGGGCTGCCCCAGGAGAGCCTCAGCCCCATGGAACAGGCATGGGAAAATAGTGGGATAGAGGGTGAAGTGACACATAAGCAGTTTGCTGGGCTGGCCATGCCTGTCCAGCTGTGCCCAGCTCCTGGTCAGTACTCAGTGTCCTGTCTCCTCATTAAATTCCATTGCAAACTTCTGCCCTGGGTGAGGGGCTCCCTGCTCTGGGTGCATCAGTGTCCTGGGGGTTGGGGTCACTGGAGACACACCACAGGTTGAAGGACCTCTGTGTCTGTGATGCTACCAAGAGATGGGGGTCTGCTGGGAGACATTTACACTAAGCTCAGTTCACTCTAGGAGCTCAGTCCTAGATGTGAGAACCCATAACCTGCTGTTGCTGCTCTAGATCCCCAGCTACAAGCACAGGATGTGCTGTTCAAATTCTTCCACACTGGGCTGTAAAAGTCTGAAGGGAAGCATACACCACCCCAGGAAAGATTTATTTTCTCTTCCCTTTATAAATGTCTGCTTCTGCCTAAAGATAACCATGAAAACACTAGGAATGGGGAGAGGGCCATAAGTCCATATTAAGTAGCTCTAACTCCTTTAGAAATTTAAGAGGCTCAGTCACTCCAACCCTAAGTGCAGAAGCTGAAGAAAATCTCTTCTCACCAAGAACATTTCCTTACCCTGGCATGCCTGCTTTACTCTACACTTTGTCTCTCTCACCTCAGAACTGTAAGCATGTGTTGGGTCATCCTAAAAATTCATGCTGTGCTCTTGAGAAAGGCTCCTTTTTTGACTACAAAAGAGAGTTCAGAATGGACCAGCTTTCCTGCTCCCTTAACTAACTTTATGGAAGAAAACATCCATGAAGCCTGTGAAGCCCAGTCAAGAAGCAGATGCAAAGAAACAACATCAGAGGGTTTTTTTCCCCTTGTTTTCTACTACTCCTTTAGCTGGAATTAGTGTGTTTTTCACTCACAAGCCAAGATCTAAGATTTTTAAAGGGCTATTCTTCTTTCACTGAAGTTCAGTGTTAAGTGCAATTTGCAGATTGTCTCATTAGGCAGTAAAACCAAGAGCAAAAAAAAGATTCTGGCTTCCCAGTTGGTCCAGGCGCCAGTGTCAGAGCTTCAAAGGAGAAACAAAACTCTGGAGTCAGAAGGCAGCAGATAAATGTAACTGCAAATTGAGCTTTAACGAGAAAAAGTGCTTTATAGCCCTGGTAATTGGCATGCAGCAATGAGCTCACCTTGCACAGTCCATGGGCTTGCAGTGGGGGCTTGTCAACGTGGAGAAGCAGCATGGTGCCATTTGCTGGGGTGGCTGGGGTAGACATCTGAAATACTGATCTCAACTGAGGGGCTGTATAAAGACAAAACAGAAACTAAAACCTCAAACCAGGTCCAGAGTCAGCTTGAAGATCTGCTTCATTCTGACCTTGTCTCTGGTGGCACATAGTGATGCACTGTTTGAACTGGGACTGATGGTGTGGAGCTGGACAGCTACAGACCCCAGTGACTGTCAGGTCAGCTGTGGGGACTCTCTACAAACAGAACCAGCTGGACAAAGCTGTTCCTGCCCAACACAGCCCACAGAAAGGTGTTGCTGGAAACCTGCAGATCCTGCAGCTTGGCTTGCAGCTGAAGTGACACTCGGGTCTTCGGGGGGAAAGCTTCAACAAATGCAAAAGTGATCCCATCAAAGCCCAGTACAGACATGGCATCATTCATCTGGAACTGGCAGGAATGCACAGTACAGTTTAACATCAAGGTCAGTCAGTCAAAGAAACTGAATCTTGTTGTTTAACCTGGTGAACAAGTCTCTGATCTTTATGCTGGAGTCAGGAGGCAGCTGTGACCAGTGGAGCAGAACAAACCACTACAAGAGCATTTGCAGAAGGGCTTTTCTTGGGCAGTGACTCCTGGGAAGGCTGTGGAAGGAACTGGAGATACTGTGGCTGGCAGAAAAGAAGGAGGAGAGATCTGACACTGGAAGTGAGATGTGGAGATACAGGAGTCAAACTGTTCTCAGCACTGACAGGAGATAACAAAGGGCCACAAACACAGATTGCAGCTTGAGCAGGTCAGCCTGGTCACTGAGTATGATGTTCCCACTAGGAGGGAAGGGTAGCAGTGGAATAGGCTGCTCAGAGGAGTTGTCAAGTTTCCATCCTTGATTCACCATCCAAGACTGAGACAAAAGCACATCTGAGTTATCTTGTGTTGGTGCTAGTCCTGCTGCAAGCAGGAGGTCAGACGTACAGAGGATCCTTCCAACCAAGGAGAGACTTAAGGCAGCAGATGATCACAACATGCTATACATTTCTGTGACCACAGTTCCATTTCTACAACCCTTACCAAGTCCTCCAAATCCACTCTCCTCTTGTTTGTTACTTATCTTTCTGTGTGTAGGTTACCCATAGCAAGATCCTATTGGTAAAACAGTGTTCAGAACACCAAGATTTGTGAAAGAAACTCCTGGGACATTTTGCAAACACAGTTTCCTGACAACTTGGAGAACAGAAGAGAGCCATGAAGAGATTCCATGCAGCCTGCCACATGCCTCCTGCAGAACCAACAACTGCAGTGAGGGAGCTCAGCTCTCAGCTGGTGAAATCTCACATGGCACCATGACATCCCACGGAGCTGTTGCTGACTATTTTTGATCTCCACATTAACATATCTCCTTAGTTCTGCATTACTGGGGAGGGATGTTAGTTCTTTTTTTCTTCTGGAGAAAGGCAAAATGTGTGTTCTGCAGCTGGTGTGATTTTGGACAAGAAAAATGCTGCAGGGGAAGAAAGGTTTTCTCAGCATCAGTCAACTTTTCCACTGTTCCTGAAGCACTTCACCAGTTAGGCTTGTCAACTGGTAACACCGAGGCAGAAAAATGCTGCTGGTGTGGGTGGGTGTGGACTCTGAGCCAGCTGCCTCCCACATCCACTTTTTAAGGTGATGCACAAGGAAGAAAACAACCCCAGCAGGGTTGTGGAACCTACAGGTCCACACAATGACTCCTGCTCAGTGTGAGGTGGAGCTGTGAGGTGGGAGCCTTGCTGCAGCTCTGCAGCTGGTGAAGGAGCACACAGGGTACTGGACTGTGCTGATGGGGGTGTTTTGTTTTCAGTATAAAATTCTATCCTTCATGCTACAGATACAATAGTTAAATGACCAGGAGCTGTAACTTCTCTTTGGTTGGGTATTTGCACATCAGAGAATCACAGAACCACAGAATGCTAGGGGTTGGAAGGGACCTCTGGGGATCATCTAGTCCCTTCCCCCTGCTAAAGCAGGGTCACCTAAGGCAGGTTGCACAGGATCATGTCCAGGAGGGCTCTGAAATCCTCCAGAGAAGGAGACTCCACAACTCTCACAGGAACATTTTTCCTGATGTTTATGTGGAACTTCCAGGTTGTGCCCATTGCCCCAGTCAGCTCCATGTACCACTACTTTGCTATTATATTTCTTTATTCCCTAATCCATTCACTGTTGTCTAGACATTATCTGCTTTCGTTTTCTGCTTATTTTCAACCACCCAGTTTTCATGTTAGCTGAATAACAGGAATAAAACAATTATCAGAACTAAAGGAACAGCTGTAGATTGCCCAGGAGAGAGCATTGTGTGGGTATGTGTGTGCTGAACAGATCTGCAGTAATAGAGGAGTGACAGCTTTGCTCCCAGCCACTCACAGTTCTTAGAAACATAAAGACTCAATAGACAGAAAACAGCATCCTGGCTTCAGAAACACAGAGAATCATCCAATTATTTAACTTGGAAAAGCCCTTTAGGATCATTGAATCCAACCATTAACCCAGCACCACCAAGTCCAGCACTAAGCCATGTGAGTACCAGAAAGCAGTCTGGGAAGAAGCAGAACCAGACTGGCATGGGCAGTTAGAGATGAAGTAGAGAGCAGCTTTCTATAGGTGCCTCAGCAGGTCCTTTTTTCTCCCTGCTGGTGTCCACAGCAGTGTTGGAAGAGGTGTTGGAACAGCTCTATTTTGAAGAAATTTTACAAAAGAATCACAAAACCAACAAAATAATACCCTCATGATTAGGATTGCCCACGTAAACACAGCTGACAGGAGCCCTTACACAAGAACTGACATCAAACACCACCAAAAAACCTCCCTCTTCAGCAGGCTCCAGTGACTTGGAGGAGAAAACAACTGCTTGTTCTTCAATTAAACCTAGTTCTTTAGAGCATAAAAGCTCATTACCCAAAAGAGACTATTCACTGCTAATTGCTCCTTTCAGATTTGTACACATGGCTCTTTGCAGTACAAGGATAACTCCTCATCTGGAGAGTTACCCTGTTCCAAAGGGGACACAGAAACCCACCACAGTGGCCAAAGAAGCTGATTCCTCAGGGTCATCTGGTGCTTTCTGGCAATAGAGAGCAGGGGGTCACCTCCTGACATGTTTTGATAGGAATTTTCAAGGAGTGAAAAAGAGGGGAAGGGAAGGAAGCAACAATTGTTGGACCAGGGCAGAAACAGGAGAATAAATCACTCATTTTAAGGTTATTTATTCCTTCTTGATTCATCTGTTAGAAAACCCTTTGTGTTTTCTTTCCTTAAATTACCCTCATAAAGTTCTGTTTGACTTTCTTTGTCTTTTTAACCAAGGCAATGACTTAGTTTCTATTTTTATTGAACTATATAATCCCTTTATGGACTTGGTGACATGAATATCCTGAGGGAACTATGTTATTCCAAGTCAGTGAGTTGGTTTGCTTTCCTTTTCCCATCTACACACAGCAATGGCATTGCTACTGAAAATTAACTCAATAATCCACTGGATTGAGGAGCACCCTTCCAAGAATTTTGTGTCATCCTCATGTAGACTTTTTCCTCCTTTTTTTTCTTCTTCCTTCCTCCTGGTCCTCTATTCCCACAACTACTTCATCATACCTGTTTCTCCCAGTTTAATAATGTTGGCAGGACTTTAACCATTCCACTTCTGATTAAATCTTTAGGACACGTGGCTTAATTAAAACTGCAGAAGAAAATAAGATTTTCTTTTTCACTTGAAATTCTGACAAGGGAAAACAAAATTCAATTTTAAGTGGATAATAGAAAAACAAATTTCACCGTGAAATGAAATCAACAATAACACAGAATGAGGTTTGTTTTGGGACATAAAAAGTCTTTCATTAGGATTTCTGCCCTTTTTGTACTCTGGGAAATAAAGTAAAAGTAAAAGCTGTTTTAAAATGGAAACCAAACCCTGCTGCTCCTGAGCGACTGACGAGAGATATTTCTGTGGATGTATTCTATTCTGATTTTTCAATACAGCATTTTATCAAACTTGCTGTATTTCCATGCTACATCTTTCTTTTGACAGTTTGACAATTCCCAGTGGGAAAACACTCCCTAGGAATGTTTCTGATCCTGCTCTTAAAGCAAAGGCACAACTTGTGGGATGCTGAAGTGATAACACAGTGGGGTGGGCTGGCAGCAGACACATCACTGCATCCTTTGTTCTGCCTTAATGCATCCCATAAACAGCTGGTGCTTAGAGGAGGGGTGTCCTGATGCTTCTTCACCAGAACACAGACACTAGAAAATCCTTCATGTGCAGCTTGATGTCTTGACTCATAATAAGCCTTCCCCTAATTTTTTTAATTCTCAAATTTAAATAGCAGCTCAGCAGCCTGAGTTTACTACTGGTGAGAAGCCCCTTGCCGAAAGGCATTCAACTCTTGAAAGCAAAGGAGAAGGATTGGGGCTCAGCTTTTCAGCAGAGATCCCACTGGGACTGATGGGCAACAGCACATTCTCTCTTCCCTGCTTCTGCTGATGTTCTCACAAAGGTCTGCAGCTTCTCATTGTTTACAAGAAAAGCCCCAGCTCATGCAGGGTGTTTGTCCTCTACAGAATAACTGCTTGTTGGTGCCATTGCTTGGCCTGAGAACCTGTCTGGAGACATTGAACTTTTCCTTAATGTTTGAAACTGGGAAGCATCACGTCCTCAATTCTGAGCCTAGTGGCATTATTGACCTTAGATCTTCAGAGGACAGGAGAGGTGGTTACTCAGTGGGCTCCAAATGTGCACAGCAAATACCAAAAAAATAGTGGTTATTTTCAGCACTATCCTATTTTCACTTCACAGTAATATTCTGTGAATTTACAGTGGCCTCTGTTGCAAACAGCATGGTGCCTGAAAGATTTGGAGCCTGTACTTAGAGAACTTTTCTTTTTACTGTTCCTTTCAGTTCAAGAACCAAAAGTTGTAAAACAAAACTACCAAAAAGTCAGTTTCAGACTCAGCAGTACAAAATGATTCTTCACACTGCAGGAATTGTGAAACTCCTTGATTCAGCCTGTTGTGAAGGGAAGGGCTTACACAGGCCCAAAGTCATTTTATTATAGAAATAAAGACAGAAAATTGGATGTGTGTAATAGGCAAATGCATAGAAAAGCTATTTTTCAAGAAGCTATTAATCATTTTTAAGTGCAAAGACACACCTCCTGACCCTCATCTGGTGCTGCTCAGAGTTGAGGAGCCAGCTCCATCATTTCAGGCTTCAGCAGTGGAGTTGTGTGAGTTGTGTGTTTACCTGGGGAGGGCAGTTGGGCTTCCAAGAGCAATCTGAGGTGCAAATATTTACTCAACACACCGACCCTTATTGATTTTCTGTTGCTGTGTTTCCTCAAGCTCTTGGGAAGTTTATCAACTTGTTTGTTACTGAGTTTCCCCTTCCTTACAACAGTGCTGCCTGTTGCTAGCTGAAATGAATCCAGGGTGCAGCTCTGGTCACCTGCCCACAGACCTATTAATAACATTCTTTGCATGCTTCACTAGTCACAGACAAGCCATACATCTCAGAAATGCTTTGGAACTACTGACAAGCTCCTTTTGAAACCTCATTAAGAAAGGATTACTTGGTTATGTTAATCCTGGGGGGGTTTATGCCAGTGGTCCTGACTCCTACTGGTTGTTGTAACGTATTAGCCATAAGAATACAAGAAATGGGAGAAGTGAGGCTGAGGGCAGGAGCAAAGCAGGGCTCTGTCCCCATGGCTCTTCTTGTTTCACAGTAGTGTCCATGGGCTGGATGAATTTAGGAGCCAGCAGCCTGTGCTTGCAGCATTCAATGATGATGTAGCTGAGCCAGAGTTGCCTCTAGTTCATGTCTAATAAATCCAGTAAACTCCTCGTGCAGTGGAGGGGACCCTTCTGCCTGCCATCCAAGCACAAAATTATTTCTTGTTGGTAGAAATCTCACTTCCTCCATGCTTTGCATACTCAGGGTAACCACAAAACCAGCCTTGGTTTCCAACTTTACACTCAGGGACAGCAAAGAAGTGAAGATTTGACTGAAACCAGAACACATCAGCAGTGGAATGTGTGGGATTTGAACTCCTGGCTCTCATGTCTTGCCCAAGCCTTTAGAGCAGGGTGGTCTTTCCTCCATTTTATGTTTGGGGTTGGTTTGTTTTTTTTCTGAATCAGGATACCTGGTTGGTTAGTCTCTGATTGTTGTGGGAAGTCTATGCCCTGGAAAGCTTCATGGTGTTAGTGTTGCTGTCTGGAAGGAGAGGTTAGAGGAGGCTGAAAATCAATGTGCTTCCTACACAGAAATTCCACCCTGATTTTTTTCCTGTCCATGGAGTGTGTGTCAGTCAGCCAGTGTTACTGACAGCTGCAGGTATTGGGGAATGTTCTCTCCATCCTTATGTGCTTCTCCAGCTGGTTCAGAGTTCAAATTGGAATGAATAAACCTTTTGTCAGTCTGTCAAACACCTTCTCTATCCGTTCTCAAAGTGAAGTCAAACCATTTTATACATTCAATTTCAGTCTTTCACAGACTAGAACTTGTTCCTGGGAAGAAGCTCAAAATGTAGTCAACTGCTCTCAGCAGCTTATCTGGAAAAAAGAGTGTCTTGTTTGCTTTCCACCTAAAAAAGACTCAACCAAGACAGAAATGATACCCTGGAGCATTTCAACTGCAGGTGCTCAGTCTCTGCCTCTGTTTTCATTGCAGTGTAAACTGCATTAACCACAACAATCAGCTTTTCATACCTCGGTGGGTGATGCATTTAGGGACAAACAGCCAATATCCAGGGGACTCAAATCTCTGAGCAAAAAGGAATTCTTTATTAGCAGTTTTCCTGATCAATAAGCATGAAATGATGCATCCCTATCACAATTCATTCTTTTGTACAGTAGAATTAGCTGCTCTCAGCAATACTCCTGCATGACTTGGAATGAAGACTTACCTTTCATCAAGGTTTTGCCACTAGGTCTGCTTCTTCACCCTCACACTCGATGGTGGGAAGATGAAACCCTGAATACATCTAATTTTCCACTTGGAATAAAACAGGCAAAGTTCCCCTTCCATTTCCAGACAGTGTGGTTTGGGGTTGTTATGTTTTTAAAGGATGGAGAAAGTAATTAATAGGAAAGTGTTAAAATTCAATACTCCACTTTTAGAAGCTCACTCATCTTCCTGACAGTCTGTGTGGTGGAGAATAAAAACCACTGCTGTGCAAAAGATCATTTTCAGCTGAAACAACAGCTCAGTACTGGCTGGATTAGAGAACTGGGAAACTAGAGGGCTGAAAAGATGGTTGAGAAATGCAGAGTGGTGAGCAACCAGCATAAAAGTTTTCTCCCTTCCTTGAAAAGCTGGAAGGAAATTTCTCCAAGTGCTTGGATATCTTCATTTCTGCCAAGATGAATTAAGTGTTGGAATTCTAGAGGAATGCCTTTACATTTTAATGTTTCCCTTGTTAATCTACAGCCTGTGTCCACCCACTGACAGCTTTTCTGCAGTGTCCATGGAAACATCAGGGTAGAGCAACTAACAAAGTACATGGCCCCTCTAAAGCCAGATCTTTGTTATTGATAAGATGCACAGCCTTATCATTTGGAGGACTGTGGAGGATCCACTGCTAACTGTAACCCTTCAGATGGGAGGTGTCACTGCTGATATTATATCTAGCCTGGAAAAGGTTGAGCCATCCTCATCTAAAGTAGCATATGGAAGGCCATCATTTCTTTGTCAAAGTAAGTTGTGAGCCCCACAGAACAACTCTTAGTGAAAATGGAGACACTTGGAGCTAATGACACCTGATGCAAAGAACTGAGGAAAGGGATTATGAGTGATTGTCACAAGGGCTGAAGGAAATGAACACGAGCAGTCTTGGCTGAGGAACAGCAAACCCTCCAGCATGTATTCTAATGAGATGTTGACTGAGTGCATGAAGCATTACCCTGTAAAATTTCATACCCACAGCTCTCCAGTCTAAACTGTTGCCACAGAGAGGAGCAGATGAACGTGAATGACTAAAAGGTGCTACAGCCCTCCTGCCTGCAAGACCTCACATACAAATAAGGTGCCACGTGCAGCTTTGATTCAGCTTCTGGAAGGCAGATGTTCATCACAGGCAGGGCTGCCTAAGGTGCCACTCGTTCCACTCATTAATTGCAGAGAACAAGATGGGTGTCAGAAATTAACTGCTCTGGTGCCTGGAGCTGCTGCCTCAGGCAGGATTTCAGTGTTGGACCAGATCATCACTCACCTGGAACTGTCACAACACTGTGGCAATGCAGAACAGTTAAGTATGACAAGTAATAAAACTTGCAGTGTAATTTCTCCTCGCATGAGGGATTAGATGGGATTCATCTCCTCTCAGTTCAGCATCTACAGAGCAGCTGTTCCCTCTGCACTGGCTGCTCTTGGCTCCTGTCACAGCCAAGCACAGAAACAGCTGGAATGGGAGGCAGCAGAAGGACTGGACACTGAGCTTAGGCTGCTGAGAAGATGGACTTCTCTGAGTGCATTGATGTCCACTGACTACAAAGGGAGAAACCAGATCATCTGTAGGCACATTAGAAATAACAACCTTAAATAAAGCCAGTCCTACCTGTGGTGGCTGTTTGTCAAGCCAGGTTTCCCATGGGCTTTTCTAGACATTCCCTGTCCTGTACTGGACACGTTATGAATGTCTTATGCAGAGACTGAAATATTCACAGGAACCTCTGCTTAGTATGCAGTCTGTCTGCTTGCATTTATTTCTATTTATCAGCATCATTTCTAGATCTATTTTTCAGGCAGTGGAGTATTGTGCTGCTGCTGACTAATAACTGGCAAAACTGAGCTGACTGAAGGGTTAGAAGTAAAAGGCATAAAACCACAAACATTATGTGCAAGTCCCTTGTTTCTAGCAGAAGATAAATAACTCATTTGTATGACTGTTTCTTGGCAGCAAGATTTTTGCAAGCAGTGGATGTACCAATGCAAATGTTGCAAGAACAAATACGGTCACATTCAGTAACATCAGGATAAGTTGAATGCATCCAATGTGAGTGCCCTAACTCACTGGGATAGCTAATTCTGATTTATTTTGCCTGGATACTTAGCTCCCTGCAGTAAGGCTGGTCCTCACACACAAATGCATATGGGTTTATGCCCAATATGGCTTCAAGAAGCTAACTTTAGGCACCCAGAACGGAAAAAATGCAGCAAGCACAATCTGAAATAGAAGGCAGTTATTCCTGGGAAAAGAGGGATGCTTCTCCTCAGAGGTGACACAGCACTATTAGGCTAGAGATGAAAAGAGATAAATTATGTTGACAGCTGAATTCTAGACAAGGGGGATGTAGAAAATCCCCATTTTATTCATTCTTCCTCTCTCTAAACCCCGTCCTCCCGCGTGCACCTCCAGCATTGTTCCACTGCAATCCCCATGGCTGCAAAGTGGAAAAGTGGATTATTATTGCTGTGACTGACAAAGAATAGTTGTAAAACTGTTTGTGGTTCATTTACCTGCCAGCTGCTGAGTCAAGTATTAGAGGCTCCTCCACTAAATCTGACAGGGAAGAACTGTGAAACTATGTGAGGAAACACCATGAGTATTTTTTGCTTGTTTGTTTGTTGTGCTGTGAGCTCCCAGAGAGCTTGGAAACAGTTCCTGGGGAAAAGGGAAAAAGTGATTTTCAAATATTTAACAACAGAAAGCTAAGTGAGCAGCGTTGTCAGATGATGGCAAGAAGTAAAACAAACACTGCCTTGGCAAAAAGGTTTTCCGAGGAAATTCCTGATGTGCTGAGTGTGATAAGCCCCCTCCCCAAGGAAATCCTAAAGTGACTTGGCAGTTCTGGGGCCAGAAATTGCTGATGACTCAGCAACTAAAAGAATTGAGACCTCAAAGAATTCAGAGCAGCCTTCTCAGGGGAAGAGTCCTCTCAAAATCTCATCTGGTGGAACTGCACTTCATCACGGAAGCTTTCAAAGGTAATGATGAACTTGTCAGAAATGACAGACTGAAAAGTAGGGAAATCAGTGAAGATCTAATTGAATTACCACATTCTGGCTGCAGTCACCTGCCACCTGCACACACCCAGTCCACCAAAACCAGCCACTCAGCAACTGGCTCAAATGAGCCAAACACACATCTTGCAGAATACAAAACTCTAGACAGATTAATTAAATCAGAAAGATCCAAAGAGAAAGGAAAACAAGAGTTAGAGACTCCAGCCCACAGCTGGAGGTTATTTGGAAATAATCAAGTCATAATGTGGATGCACCATAAAGTTAATTCTACTTAAGAGGGTATCAGTGTGGCTTGAACATCTGAAGCCAAATTAGGCAGTGGCTCTCATGACATATTTTCCACATTTGTAAAGGTCAGTCTTTCCTGATAATACACTTAACCAGAGTTTCTAATCCCAATCAACTAATTGCAAGCATGGCACAGGTTTATAGAGGCTTCAGTGCTTGGATAATTATAGATGGTCCAAAGCAAGTGCAACTAAGGATTTCCTGAACTGGGATCAGTGTCATCATTTGTGTAATCAGCAGGTCCTCTTGAGATCCATGCAAAAAGGAGTATCTTCTCCTTCCAGTGAGAAAAAAAAATGTTTTGTGGACAAAGTGAAGGAAAAAAAAGTGTGGCTCTGCAGCCACCAGAACAATTCCCCCAGCCTGTATGGGCTTGGGGCTAGCTCAGGTTTGTGGGGCTCTAGGGAAGCACTGAGCTGATGGCATTGCCTTGGCACTGTGCAAACCACTCAGCTGGGGATGCTGTCACAAGGAAAAACCCTGTGATATTCCATGAGAATCCTGTGTTGACATGAGTTCCACGGTAAAGAAAGCCAGAAAATCTATTTTATGCCTAATGGGTGATGCTTCTGCCTCATTTTCCTCCTCTCCCCATAAACCCAAGGTTTATACTACACCCCAGAGACTCTCTATTAGGAACCATTTGAAACAATGGAACTTTCTTTAAATATCACCATTTTCTCCTCCATCCTACTTGGATTCCTATTCAAGTGCAACTGCAAGTACTCACTTACTGAAGAGGATCAGCTAGGAGCCTGTGCTTTGTCAGAGTGATTTCACTTACCCTGAGCTCTGCTCGTTACCAGTTCTGCCCACCATTAGTTCAGGAAACCATTACATTCATTATTAATAAGAGCCCTCCAGCTAACTTTCCAACCTCGTGGACGTTATTCTGCTTTCAAATGTCATGGTGTGCTCTTTTCCCTACGGCTTCCAGTGACTCAGCAGGACACAGGGAGGACTCCCCCCATCCCCTTCCCCAGCCTGGCCTTTTGCAGGTCTGGCACACCTAGGTAATTCAACTGCCTCTTTCAAGCCAAGCTGAACTTGACACAGCCAAAGGGGATGGGGCAGGATAGTATTTTCTGAGATTTGTAGCTGTTCTGAGCTGTCACAACATCTCTGCAAGGAGTTTATTAGCTTTGGGGGTAAATAAACATCCAATACATACCTAAAACTGGATCTACAAGAGCTGAAGCTGTGTCCAAGTCCTTTCAAGAGCTTTAAAGAGGAATCCACCATCAAACAAGCAAGGGGAAGTCATCCTTGTAGGGCATGGCTGCAAGCAGTATCTGAAAGTCATTTGGGCAAGAACTGAAAGATTGGATCCATGGATGGTCCCACCTGGAGACTTGCTCCATCCAGCTGATCAGAGGTGTCATCTTCTCCTACATTCTTGAATCTCTGTTCAAGGATCTCACGGGTCTTTGTTTCCTAAAAGAACAAGGCTTGTGTTTCAGACACCATATCCACACCACGGGGGTGTGTGTCTCTGTCTGTGTATGTCTCTCTGGTTCCATTTTAACTCCTCCACCAATTTCCCCCATGAAGCCAGAGAGTGATGATCCTACAAGCTGGCTACGAGGAGGTGACTGGGGAACAATCTCCAGATGCACCATGACTGAAGGAAAAGCTTCTACAGGAGCTCAGCTCTTAAACAACACAAGGGAATCTGAAGGGGAGTGACCTTATAAAACAACCCCATCAGTGGAAAGCTTTGCAATCAGCTACGAGGGGAAAAGCCCTGGAAACCAGACTGAAGGAATGATTTATTTAATCCATAGATAGTCATAATTTGGGATTGTTTTGTTCTGTTTCAATACAGATTTTAACATGACGAGGCTCCAGTTCTGGAGAGCACCAATAAACAGAGATAAATCAGAAGAGAAAGCCATGGAGCAGCACACTGGGAAACCTTTCTGGTTCCAGGGCACATGCAGCTCCAGGCTCCTTTTCCAGTTCTCATCAGTTCACATAATCCTGTTGCGTGGGAGTTTCCAGTCCTGGAGGTGGATGTTTAAATGCAATACAAATTTGCACTGGGTTTATTCCTCCTTTTGCATTTTCATGAAAGCATTCATATTAATTGGAAGCATGCAACGTTGGGGTATGCCTTTGTTTTCTTTTAATAATGAAAGGAAACAAATATTGGTGTGTAACTGACGGGGGAGGAAAATCCAGGCAAGGTTAAATATTTAAATGCATTCAAACTGTTGAATAACCAGCGGAAAAGAGAAAATAACACTGCTCTGTGCAAACATCTGTTGGTGTGTTAGGAGGATTCCAGGTCCTCTAGTGCATATAAGTGCCTAAAATCACCTCCTTGCTGTGATATTCATGTCGTATTCAATAGGATTCTTGCATGGGATTAGGGATGTAAGTGCCCTCGTAGGTGTTTTAGAGAGCATGAGAAGCTGCTCTTTTACACCTTTGTGAGCAAATGACAAGAAGTAGAATTATTCAGCAAGGCCCCAGAGAAAGACATCCAGGTCCTTCTGCTTTGAAGTAAAACTTGATAAGCTTTTGAAAGCCCGAGGATTTGTTGGAACTCTTTCCTCTGTGCCACCACGACCTTTATGCCAATCAGTTTTGACTGAAAAACCAAAGTACCAAGGAGGGTGGTGCAAAGGTCATGCCTCGGGGAGGAGATGGCACCACCCCCCTGAAAGGAGAGCATTGGCAACCAGTGGCTAGGGCAGGCTTTGCCCATCAGAAATGCCAGGCAGTGTATGACACTGCTCCCTGGGCTGGCAAGGAGCAGGTTGTGTGTGTTCCCAATTCAAAGTGTGTGCCTCGGGACACAGCTGGGCTGTTGGGGACAGTTCCAGCTGCAGCTGTGGGCAGGTACTGCCTGTGATTCACAACACAGCTGGCTGTCCTCTGGGCAGGTGGGATGGAGCAGAGGAGAAAAAAACCCTCTTATTAGGCTCATTGCTGGCACTGGGAAGACCAGGGCTTGACCTGATGAACTTATGGACCCCAACAGGATCAACCTGTAGGACTCCAGTTCCCTCACCCCCAGCAGCCACCCTGGGGCAATAGAGCAGAGGCCACAAGCCCCTTGGGCAAGTGTGAGGTGTGCATGTGGCATGAAGACACGTGGTCACCTTGTTTTGCCTTTGCTCGTGCAGGGTTCTAGTCCTGCAAGTGTCCACAGATGAGAAGAGCTGGAGAGATCTCTCTTGTTTCAGTGACCAAGTGCACAAGAAACAGCCACACAGGCTGGGTTTGTGTTGCTTGGCCAGGAGGGTGCACATTCCCAGCTGAGACATGCTGCTGGGGAGCCTGCAAAACTTGGTACTTGGGGAAAAATAGGGCTTCCCAATGCAGCTTGAATGGCAAAGGGGATGCCCCACAGGCTTGGATATCTTGGGGAAGGTGTGCTGATGAATTTGGTGACCAACAGGCTGGGACCCTTTTGGCTGAGGTACCCAGAAAGCCTGGAGACTTGCTCCTTACCTTGGAGGTGGAGGTTGGAGGTGGAGGTCCTTGTTGTGGTGACATTGTGTCTAGGGCTGGGGGAGAACTGGCAGGGGGTTCACATTGTACACAGCACCAGAGAGGATTCCCCTCTCCTCTCCAGGCTTCTGGGGGTTCACCATGTACTGTGTGTGCCCAGGCAGTGGAAAACCCATTGTTCCTGAAAGTTTATGGGCAGTGAACATTGCACCAAATGCTTGGCAGGCGGAGTGGTGATGAAGGGATTCTTATTGCTCCTGGAGGACTGGGCTGTGTGTCTGCACTGCACGAAATTTTGCAGAGGAGAACCCACTGCACCTAGAGCCTGGGCAAGGAGAATTCGGGTGTTCCTGGAAACTTTGAGGCAGTGGAATCTTCAGTATAGAGAGGGGAGGGAGAGGGCGGGGAGGAACCCCGTTCTTTCTAGCGGCTTGTGTAGAGGATCCTTGGGAAGGATCTCCATCGCACTCAGTGCCTGGGGAGGGGGTTACCTCATTGCTGCTGGCGGATTGCGGGCGTTGAGGTCCCTATTGCACCCGGTGAAGGAGGGAATCCCTTCCTTGGGTGTCGGGGGAGACAGAGGTCCCCATCGCCTCGGGAGGCTCGGAGGGTCGCGTTCCCCCCGGGCCGCCCCCAGCCGCCTCCATCCCCGCGGCATCCTGGGCGGAGGGGCGGGCTCGGCTCCCCCGCCCGCTTCCCTCCCTCCCTCCCTCCGCCCCGCCGGGGGTTTGCCCTGGGACGCGCCGGCGGCGCTGGGGCTGCCTCCTCGGCGGCGGGCAGGGGTCAAGGGCAGCGGCGGGGGCGTGTGTGTGTGTGCGGGGAGATGCCAGCGCCGGGACGGTGCGGAGGCTCCGGCTGAGCGGCCGACGCCGGCCCCGGGAAGATCCCCCCATGGCGGGGCGGGCACCGCAGCGCAGCCTCCCGGCGTCCGCGGCCGCCGCGCTCCTGCTCCTGCCCGTAAGTGCCGGGGCCGGGGAAGGGGGTGGCAGGGAGGGAGGGAGGGAGGCTGGAGGCTGGGACGGCGGGCGGGGGACGCCCCAAGTCCGCGGGGAACCCACCTGGGCTGCGAGGGAGCGGGGGCTGTGTCGCGACCCTCGCGGGTCCCGCCCGGTGCCGCTGCCGGATCGCACCTGTGCGGGGGCTGAGAGACCCCGGCCGGCGGCTGGTAACGCCTCCCGCGCAGGTGCCGGCCGTGCCCGGCTGCTGCGGGATCCCTGCCCGGCTGCTGCGGGATCCCTGCCCCGCTTCCTCGCAGCTCCTGCTGTCTCCAGGCTCTGAAACACCCTCTGACATCTCCGTCCCCTCAGAGCCCCCGCGCTGAGCCGTGGCCCTTCTCGCTGTCCCCTTCTCTGGGAAACGGCCACCTCCCTGTCCCCTCTCCCTGACAAAGCAAGGAACCCCACCGGGGTCACCGTCTGACCCAGGGGAAGGGGTTCTGCCACTGCCCAGGTGTGGCTGGTGCCCCGTGTGCCAGCCTCTCACCCTGCTGCCGCTTCTCACCGCACGTGGTCGGCATCGCTGGCTCTCAGCACAGGGTCACACGGTGGTGGCCAAGGTCAGGGCTCAACCTGAGCATCCATCCAAGTGTTTGCTCCCGGTTTCTCTCGAGTGAAATGGAAAAGAGGCTTTTCCACGCTCTCCTTCGTCTCAAGCTTCCCCGTGGGTGATGCTGGGATGAGGTGGTCAGTGTCAGACTGGACTGAAAACCATTTTCCCAGAGCACACTGCTAAAACAGACTGACTTCTTTGGTGGCTTGGTTGTTCTAAGTGTGGTAAAGTCAAACTGGCCAAACATGAGTGATTAGGCAGGAGGTACATGGATCTTGTGCAGAATTTGGGAAAGCTGTTCCCACAGCATTAGAAAAGTGGCAGTGATCCTTCTGGACTGTAGTGTAATTGACCCACCTTTAACATTTCCTTAGCTAAAGAAAGGAAAAAATGTTCTGTTTCCTTATGTTCTGTCTTTTTTTCCCCCCCACTCTATCTAATTTTCAAAGAAAAGCAGAGGGTATTGAGGTCTGGAAAAAGAACAGGCACCAAAGGCAAGAAACAATTTAATCTTAAAAGCTCTGCAGTAGCTTTTTTAGAAGGCAGAGAATATTTTTTCAGCTCCGCCAATGCCTTTTTTTTCCCCAGGCAGAAACCAGTGCACGTGGGATAAGACTGGCACAGGTCTGCACACTTGCTATTTTCAATCTCAAACTAGTTCTTCCTAATCTTTCTTTCTTAGCCCCTCTTCTCTTCCAGGATGCGTTTTCCCTTATTGATTCCTTTTAGCTCCTAAAATATTTCAGTTCCTGTTTAGAGAGGAGGATTTCTTACCAGTGAGGGCATCTGAAGTACCCAGGTACTGAGAGGTGCCAGACTAATTTTCAATGAATCAAAAAATACCACGTACTTCCTCCATAGCTGTCACCTCTGGACAGTTTGCCACCTCCTCTCTAACTTTACATCTTCTATTCCTGTAAATTTTGGTAGTTATTCGCTGCTTTAAAAACAACTGCCTTGAAAGAAAGAAAAAAAGGGGAAGATTAAAACTCAAAACATCCCTAAAACACATTCAGAGTGAGAGCAGTGTGTGTTTTGAGGGTGCTTGTACAGAGCCTGTTGGGTTGGAGAGTCCTTGTGTCTCATGGAGATGCCTGTGCAGTAGGTGGAAATCATGTGTTGAAGGTGATCTTCAGCCTGATGCGTGGAGCAGCTCTTGCTGCCCCAGCTGCAGCAAAAGCAGACTTTTTGCTATTCTTTTGGGTGTGTTTTTGTCAGTGAAGGCTGTTGATCAACCTGTGACCATACAGAGGGACGACGCTTGGCACTGAGAAGCTGAAGAGCAACGTTTTAAAACCCTGGCTGAAACCCAGAGCTCTTAAGTTCCTGTTTAACTTGCAAACACTTGAAAGTTGCCTGGAAGTCAATGGCTCTATTCAGGCTGTGGATGTGAGGCAGGCAGAGCTGCCTGTGGGAGCAGGTCCTTGGGCAGTGAAGGACGCTGGAGTTTCCCCAGCAGCTGAGCAATTGTGTTCTGTGGGAACTGCAGGTTTGCAAAGCTTAGCAAACGAGGCAGCTTTCTAGCACAGAAGTAGATGTGCCACAGGAAAATGCTGCTGCAAATGACCTGTCAGATTGCACAGGGCTGCTCAGAGAGAGGGTGAAGACTTGCACAGCAGGCGCTGAGATTTATGTTCTCTTAGGGGGTTTCTGTGCACGTGATCCACTGCAGAATGCATCTCTGTGAATGTGAAAAGTAAACAAACAAACCATAGAACAAAGGCTAATGAATCTTTGCACATCTTGGTATAAACTCCTTGCTGAGTTCATGTAATTTGGAGGAGGGGGAAACCATCCATCAAAACAAGTTTGCTCTCATTCACATGGTCTCCTGAAGCTGTTGGAGCAGCCAGAGCAGTCTGAGTGGTGACAAGTTCAATAATATTCCTGGGCTGAGACTGCCAGGATTCAGTCCCACTGCCAATTAATGCAGCATAAACATCAAATCATGAGAAGCCTTTCCTGGTGTAGGGCTTGGGCAAGGTCTAATTCTGTGGCCATCCTGTGGTAATTACTGGATGTTTGAGGAGGCAGTTGGATGTGGGGAAGAGCGACTGACGTTGGCTGGCTGGTACTTCTGCCATGAAGCATTTCAGTGACATTCACAGCTGCCCTTGGCTAGCAAGAAAGCAGCCTTTAGTTTTTGTTCATATAAGGCATCTTCTTACATATTATACTCTGCCAAGGGTGGTGGAGAAATAGGACCAAGTCCTGACCTTCATGTTGCGAAGCAGAGCAGGTTGTGCTGCCCAGCTTCTGGTGTCCGTGCTGCAGCTGCTGCAGGAGGCTGCTGCAGGGATATTGCAGAGTGTGCTCCACCAGGTGCTCAGCTCAGTCTCCCGGGTTGTGGCTCTGCTAGTGCACTGAGATTGCCAGGACAGCTCCACAGCCTTCAGGCCAAGTGCCAGAGAGTGGCTTGTGGCCGTGCCACTCAGCTCCTTCAGCTTCTCAACTGCCTGCCCGCTGGGAATGGTCCCTGCACAGCCTCCCTCCCACAACTGTCTGGGATACCGGGAGATTGCCTGGGGCAGAAATGTGCCCAGGAACCATCCTAAACATTTAACAGTATAAATGATTAAAGGGCTTGAAGCAGATCTCTGCAGGCTTTGATTGATGAGCTTGGATGGAGCCTGCTGTCCTCTGGGGCTCGGGGCTCTCCTGAGTGCCCCAAGGAGGCATCTTCCCCTCAGGCTCTGCAGCTCTTCCCTGCTTGGGGTCCAGCCACCAGCCTGCTGGGTGGGAGGGATCACTGGGATCCTGCTGGTGAGGTGATGAGCTGAGAGATTCACAGGGAGGGGGTTATAGCAACTTTCTGAGCAAGTTCTGTTCTTTTTATTGTAATTTTTCCTTATACATTAGTAATCCAAATACTGAAAAAATATCGTATTAGAACAAACATTTGCTCATTTCTAGATTATTGTTTTTAATGGCTCTGATTTTCTTTTTGGGGAGGAGGGGAGGTGAGGAAATGTGGGTGGTAAAGCCAGCCTGCACACACTGCTGCAGCTCATCCCTTTTAGTTTACAGCACTTTCAGGTTTGCAGCACTGCAAACCCAAGGGGACTTTGGGGAAAAAGCTGGTTTACTTTAGATTAAATTTTTATCCAGTAATAGCATTTCTGCAAGAATTTACTATTCCACTCTGTGTCTATAGACTGAAACAGGTAGATCAAGTCTTGAGCATGTACATGTGCTTCTTTCTTTTAACCTGCACCAGTTTTAATCCCAAATGGTGTCTGTTCTCCAAGTGCACACATTAATTCTTGGCTGTAAAGCTGGAGCTGTCCAGCGAGCCACGTGGCACCTCCTTGCCTCCTGTAGCTACAAACTGATCATACCAAAGCATTGCCCAAACATTGCCTTTGCCTCCTTGCCTTTCTGTTCATACCAGCCAGCCTTGACAGATAAACATTTCCTGCTGGTTTGTTTTATCAAAATATCTCTTTGTTCAGAATGACTTTCTTTTATTGGTGATCTTTTTTTTTTCCATTATTAAGATTTTATTTTCATAGCTTTGAAAATAGCTGTATTTGTTTTGAGCTGATCAGTGTGGGGTAAAGTGCTTTATGTGTAGTGTCTTTTTTTCTTTGAAGAATTGGATAAATTTTACTGTGGCCTTTATTACAAGAGAAGACAAATGGAAACTGGTCATTTACTGTGGCCATCAGTCAGCTAAGAATCACCAGCCTTCAGATGGATGGCTGCTTGAATTTCATCAGTCATGTCCAAATGTAGGAGAAATTCATCTCAGGTTTGTAGTGACAGTGTTGGGACAAGTGTTAGATTCCTTATTAGAGCTTCTAGATCAGCTCTGGCTCTGGGATGGGTTCCATTGGCTCTTGCTAGAAGTTCTGCTGGCTTGGGACAGAGGTGGCAGGGCAGAGGTGTTCTGAGAAAACCACTTCACAGAGATGGGGTTTGACATCTGCCCTGACCTCTGGCTCATGAGAACCTCACTGCTGTGTGGGCTCTGGGATCCAGGCTCTGGGATCCAGGCTCTGGGATCTTCCCCAGACTGCCAGCTCTATTGTGGAGCTGAATGGGTGGAGAAATTGGAAGCTGTTCTCCTGCTGGAATGATCAGATCCACGGCATGTGTTTGTACAGAAACCCGGCTTGTTTTCACTAAATAAGAAAGAAAATCCATTTGGTATTTCAAGAGCTGAAAAGTACTTTGTCAACAGAGCTGTAAGAAAGTGAAACTAATTAAAGCTCTCCAGACTTGTGAGTAATCCTGGCTGCAGAGCTGTCCACTCTGGGCTGTGGATGCCCGGAAAGTAAATAGTGAGCAATGCAGATGGAGATTAAAATACATTAACTGTCCTCACTGCAATGCTAAGCCCTTGCCCTGGTAATAGTAGCTGAAGTGCCAGAGAACTGGAAAGGAGCCACCAGCCTCTGAGGGCTCTGGGACAGTCTCTCTTGCTGCTACTCAGGTTCCTGAGACACAGGAGGCTTTCTGAGGGCTCTGCTGTCCTCTAGCAGGGCTGGCTTTTTCCAGTGGAAAGGAAGGAGGAAAGGAGGTGAAAGCCAGTGAAGGGAAGTGTGCTGATGGGTCTGAACAGGTTTCCTGCAGGGCTGGCAGCCAGGCTCTGCCAGCAGGCACCTCAGTGCAGGGACTAAGGTATCCATTCCCTTTGAGTGGCAGTAGCAGACTCCCAGAGCCCAGACAGAGCTTGGGTTTCAGGAGGCTGATGCCAGCAGAAGCAGAGGGGTAGTTTGTGGGCCAGCACCAGCAGCACTTTGTGGCTTGGCCATTGCAGGTGAAACCTCTCTGCTGGCCAAGTTCAGAGGAGCTCTGTGAGCCTGCTCTTCCCTTGTGCTGGAGGCAAGGCTCTGAAGGTGAGCTCCAAGTGAGATGGAGTGAGGGTCTTTCCTCATTTTGCCTCATGGGAGAGCAGCTGTTCAGTCCATCTTGAACCTGAGACACATTCCCAGGTGTAACAACCTCCTAGTTGCTTAAAACAAGTGTCTTTTTATGAAGATTTTCAAGTCTCGTCAGATTTGGAGTATTTCTTTTCAGCAGGGAAAAAAAAAGTTTAAAATATAACTCTACATAAATAATTTTTACATAGCTTTTCACAAAATTTGGCATGATCTTTTAAATATGATTATACCGAGTCCAAAGTATTAGAAACATGAGTGAAAAAAACCTGAAAGCCCTGTCTAGGTTGTTGATAATTGTTCAAGATACAGTCTGTAAACTGTTAATTGCAGCATTGCCAGTAATAGAAAGGGGTTGGGAGTAACTGTCATCTAATATTCTTTTTTACCACAGGGCTGTATTTCCTAGAATCAAGGAATGAAAAATAGTGTCTGCTGAAAGCAGCTGGTAGAGGTCTCTTGTCCAGCCTCCTCAAAGCAGGGCTGATTCCCAAACCAGGGCATGTTGCTTAGGGTGTCATCCAGTTCCACTGGAAAAATCTGCAAAGATGGAGATTTCACAACATTTCTAATCCTCTTCTCACAACATCTCTGAGCCTTTTTTCCAAAGCTCAGCTGTTGTCACAGTGTGTGCTTTTTTTTCTTCACATCCTCTGCGACTTTCCCTTCCTGCAGCTTGTGAGTGATGCCCACCCACCTCTCAGCCTTTTGCTGGCAACTTCCAAGAAGAGTCTGGCTCCTCTGTAATTCCCCTTCAGGTAGTGAAAGACCATTATTAGACCTTCTCTTGTTCCAGTCTAGGAGTTACATTTCACTGTGGTATGTGCTTTTCAAATACCAAAGGTGGGCTCCAGCCCAAGAGTTAGCACTTGAAAGAAGAAGCAGTGGAGGTCCAGGAGATACTGGCACTCATGTGGGCAAAGATCACTTGTAAACCTGAGCTGCTTTCTGTTCCTTGTGTATTTGGTCTTCAGTCATCCTAAAATCCATCTGGTCCTGAAGTCTTTATCCCAAAGCCCTTAGGTACTAAAGCAGAGGTGATGGATTGTTCCTTGATATGGAGTATTAGAGAACCTGTTTCACCTCCTGAAATAGGTGAAGCACATTTGAGCTGCTGAGGAGATTCCTAGTAATGTGAATTGAGTGGAAAGTGTGGGAAAGAATAAACCACAGCCTTGGTGTGAACACCTAGAAAAAGGATGGGCAGGAAGAGAACAAAACTCTTTGAGGATATGAAATGTAGAAGTCTTTCTATTAAAGAATTTTATATAAAGATAGATACAGCCTGTGATTCAAGTGCTATTCTGCTCATTTTAAGATCTCCTGTTGCTTTTGAAGGGCAGGGAAACTTGGTTGGACTAGTCCAGCTCATGGGTGGCCTTAAAGAGTTTTGCTTTGTATGCTGTGACTTGGAAAAGCTCTTACCACATGCCTGGCTTTCAGCAGATGAACCTCCTCTCTGCACCCTTATCCAGCAGACCATGTAGCCACATGCTCAGTGAAAACACAGCTCCAAATTTCAAAGACAGCAGTGGGGTTCAGTGGTGGGCTCAGTGTGGCAGATGCTTGAGGTTTAAAAGATTGATTTCTGAGCAAAGATGAATTTAATTTCATGCTTAGAGGTCAGCATTTGCTTAGCTGCTTACTTGAACTGAGGTCCTACTGCCCGTTCCATGGAGATGTACGTTCCCTTTCTCCAGACTTCCTGGAAGAGCTGTGGAATCCATGCCAGCCTCTAAGCTCCTGGAGCAATGTCTCCTGGATCATTTGAGGTTCAGCAGCTAGCAGCACTTTTTATCTGGCCGCTGGGATTAATTTAGAGACACAGCAATGACAGGAGTTGAAAGAGCTGAAGGATGGCTCAAAAGGAGACTGTTTTTTCTTGAACTGTACTAGCAGCCTTTCCTTTTACTGTAACCTTAGCTGGCTCTAGTTTCAGGTTGCAGGATCCTGTGAAAACTTGTATTTAGAGCTTCCATCCCAAATGGAAATGATTTTCCTGGTAAAGCAGAGCCAAACGATTGTGTGCTGCCAAATACCACTGCACCAGCAAAGTTACTGAGCTGAGAAAGGCCAAAGGTGTCTTGAAGCAGAGGACTGACCTTTTTGGTTCTTCTGCAAGCAGAGTATTTCCACTGTGCCAGCCCTCTTAGCACTGTCCCTCAGTAAGCATCAATTTGCATATATCTTGTGTATGAAGTAACCCCATGGTACTCAGAGGATTTAGAATCATAGAATGTTTAGGGCTGGAAGGGGCCTCCAAAGGTCATCTAGTGCAGCCCCCCTGCAGGGAGCAGGGACACCCTCAACTAGACCAGGCTGCTCAGAGCCTTGGCCAACCTCACCTGGAATAGCTCCAGAGATGGGGCCTCAGCCACCTCCCTGGGTAATGAGATGGTGATGGCTCCTGTCTTCTGTAGCCATCACCTGGAAGAATGTCTTGAATGATTGAAATGCAGCAGGTGAGCTGCAGCTGAACAATTCCTTCTCTTCCTGAGCAGCAGAGGAATCCCAGGGTGATCCACTCAGCTCTCACTCTCCCTGAGGTCTGAGCTGGGTGTGGTAAATTCTGCTGCTGTGCTGAGAGTGGCTCCTGGCGAGATGCTGGCAGAGTTCCACAAGGAGGGTTTCTCTAGGACCTTGTATGTTATGGATGCTCCCTTTTTTTTCAAAAGGAAGAGTTTTTTCTGAGTTGCTTGGAGAGTGTGTGAGATGCCAGCTCCTCTGCTGCTGTGAGATGCCAGCTCCTCTGCTGCTGTGAGATGCCAGCTCCTCTGCTGCTGCTGGGATGCCATCGGCAGATGTTTTGCAGGGAGGCATAACAGCTTCTTCTGAAGAGCTGGCTTTTATTAGACAACTGGAGCGTGGTATCTGGGAATTCTGCTGGGAGAACAAGGGAGCAGAGCACATGCATCTGTCCATGTTTGGCAGCATAACCTCCCTGGTGCTGGCAGCAGATGTCACTCTGGCCTGTGTCAGCCTTTGCCACTTCCACCCTTCCCTTGACTTTCAGTCCTGCTGAACTTCATCTGCTCTGCTGCTGCTTGTTGCTAGGGATTGATGCTTACAGGATGCTGTCCACTGCATCTCCCTGGGAGCCCCATGCCTACACTGGCAGTTCTGGGTCCCATTCACAGCTCGAGGGGCTTGTTTATATGAATGCAGCCATTTCTTACATGTTTGAGAGAAGAAAACCTCTCTGATGCAGGTAAATTAAGTACCAGTGTTCATTTGGGATTTTGATGTATATCACTACTAATGGAACAGAATAATCTTTCAAACCAGGACTCTGTTAATTATTTTTAAAATTAAGTTACATTAAATTAATTCTCTGATCTGCATGAAATAACCACAAATTCTGCTGGGAACTGGAGGAGGCAACACTGTGGTGGATCACACATTGGTCTATGCCCAGAGCTCATCACATGGATCTACCAATGGGTTGTTTTTTTCCTGTCCTTTATTATTTTGAAGAGGGTTTTTTAGGCTTTTTGAATTTGTCTGCTTGAAATGCTATTTTAGAAGCAGAAGAAAGCTCTTGACTGTGTTAGCGCTGAGAAAATGAAAGCAAAAGTAACATAATATTGTGGAAGGCACTTTTCCCTCTAGCCAAATGAACCTAAGTTGACCCTAAAGCAAATGTGACATTTCACCTTTCCTGTTCCTACACATGCTGTGCTGAGCTTGACCTCTCTCTGTCTGTTCTTTCCCATCATCTTCTGCAGCAGACAGCTGAACACGCAGCGTATTTACAGTACACGGGGTGGCTCAAGTTTCTTCTTTGAAGTGAGGCAGTGCTTTGGCCTGGGAGGTGGCAGAGGGGCAGAGGCTGGAAGGGAAGAAATGCCTCTGCTGGGTCAACTCACATGACATGAGACATGACCACTGCCCAGGCTGGTTTCTGGCAGCTCTGGAGTTCTGTGCCTTGTAAGGTGGCATCTGCTGCAGAACAGAGACGTTTTCTCTCTCTGCCTCCATGATCTGACCATGCGTGGGCAGTGCCCTGGAAGGCTTTGCTATGGAAAGCAAGAGTTAGAGTCTCCCTGGAGGAGAAATAGCAGATTCGTGGTGTTTTATTTGAAAAGAATGAAGTCTGAGAAAGGTTTTTTGTTTGTGTTTCAAGACCTGTTATTTGTAAAATAGCAGCCAAGTGAGAAATAGATAGAAACGTACAGTACAAAGAACAGTTGTTCTTTAAAGACCAACACCGCTGATGATTTCTAATGTCATGATCATTTACTTCACTTCTGGTTATGTGTCAAGGCATCCCATGGCACAGAAAGCATTCTGCAGTCACTTCACACATCTTGAAGCACAGCAATGTAACATCTCCCCCAGTGAAAGCTCCTGCATTATGTTAGAATTGTTCTGTGTGAATAGAACATCAGAGGCTTTTAGTGTGTTACCACAGCTTCAGGTCCCCTCAGAAACAGTCAAGAAGATTTTGGTTCAGAGTTTGAAAATGGAAATTTCTGTCATTTGTTTTCTTCTTCATTTTCTTTGTCTTTCTTAATAGCTTTTCAAGAGCTTCTCTTGCTCCAAGCAGCATCCCAGCTCAGCTCTGTGTTGATTTCTGTGGGTGTCTCTCCTCTGAGGCTTTCCTGAAGTGCCCATGTAGATATCACTCTCTTTTCCTCACCAGCATTTGCCCTCAGTGGAGGGCTCAGCAATCTGAATTCTGAGAGACAGAAACTTAAGGCTTTTTATTTCTGGCTAAAAAGAGCCAAGGATCACCTTCCAGGGACGCCTGCTTTTCCTGTACAGTCAGAGCAATTTCCCCAGGCCTTCTGAATTGCCCTTTGCCTACTGCTGCCTCTCTTGACCATGTAAGGATCTTTAGCACCCATGTAACCATTAAAAGTTAGTTGAAGAAATTCCACATGTGATCTTTAAAGGGAGGTGATTCATCTTCTCTATTTTAGGCATCTGCTTTGAGGTGAGAGAAAATGATGTCCTGAGTTTTGTTAACACTCTTGCCTAGCTCTCCCAAGAAGAGGTCCAGAACAGGTGGTTCATTTGCAGATTCCTGCCTTTGGTCAGATGAATCCTGCCTGATGTCATGGAGCTAAGCAAGTAAAACCATCAGGCTTTTCTGTGGTGAGGAGATGTCTGCACCTGAACCAATGATGAATGGGATCTGCTGTGAAATTGCTGGGGATTTCTGTATTGATGGATGAGAAAATGCATTCTGTGCTGCTGCTCTACTCTTTGTTCTGTTTTGTTTCTGCCTGTTCATCCAGATAGTTCTCCACTGTGAATCTTCTGTGAACCTGCCCTTGTCTGTTCTGCTGGAAAAGTACTGTGAAGCTTTGTCAGCCCGTGCCAATGTCACAGGTATTTGTCCCTCCATTTCTTCTTGGCTTCTGGTTACTGTAGGATCTGTTTTCAGAGTGTCCTTGCTCCAGGAACATCTTTTCCTGCTGAGATAAACATAGTGCCTTGGCTTTTCACTGGCAACAATGCACAGTGCTGTGACATGAAAAGAGAAAACTTGGACTTACGTGGACCTGGAAAGAGCTTTGGGTGAACAAATAATGCACAGTGTATTTAGGCAGGAGGCTTTTCTGGCAGAGGCAGGCCAGGGGCACGTAGGGCACTGCCAGGGGGGTAGAGGGGATATCACACATACCCTGGAAGGCCAAGGGCAGGCAGCAGGAAGGAGTGATGGGAATACAATCCCTTTGCTTTCATCATATCAGGTTTTGAAAGCAGGGCAAAGCACTGATTTTTCTGTTTTATTCTTAGCTAAAATGCACCAGCACAAAAGTGCTGCCCTAAGAGATGTGAAACTGGATCCAGCTTTGCTCTGGAAGCACTGACCTGGGGGGCTGTGCTGCAGTGAGTGATGCTACTGGGGAAAAAACTAAGTGTTTCTTTCCCCTGGTAAATCTTTATGGAGGGAGGAGTTTAAAATATCTTGTCATAACATTGATTTTATCATTCAGATGGTTCTTCAGCCCTGAGAACTGACAAAGGTAATGAGGCTCAAGGTAGAAAACCCCTTTCTGTGTATTTAGCAGGTCAGTTGTGGTTTACTTTATGGTCAGCTCCTTGAGGACAAGAAGCTAATCTAGATAAGCTGATCAGACTGAAATCTGAAAGTGGTGTTGCCTAAACTGCCCCTTGATTTGCATATAAATGGGTGTGTTGACCTGCATGATGAATCCAGCCTGAGCTCTGCAACTTGTGCCATTGTAGTGCAGGGAGCAACTCTGCCTCGTGGCATATTTGCTGCTATAAATATTAATGGCCAGCTATTCCATCCTGTAGCTGGAAATAAAGGCAAGATAGATGAGGTTCTGTCAACCCTTCCATAATTTTAGACCTTTTCTTCCAGGTGTTCTTTGCCTTTGGAATATTTTGTAAATACTATTGTAAATCTTGCCATTAATTCATAAGGTGTTTTTCCTTCTTCAGACCTATTGCAAAAACCCCACACACCAGGCTGTTGTGGAAGTTGGCAAACAATTTAATTCTCAATTGTTGGCAAAAAAATAATTTTCTGGTCTACTTACACGGGGAATGTTCTCAGGCTGAGGGCAACTGCTAAAAGAGCATTTTAATATGAGAAGGGAAGAGAGAAGTCACAGAACCTCTCTTCTATTGCACTATCATTGTAGGGTATCACTGATAACAAAGTGATCTCCAGGCAGGAGAACCCTGAGCTCCATGTTCAGACTGGTTGGACAGAAGCCCAGGCATCAGCATGAAGTGGAGCTGGGGACACACCAGGGCCAGAAGTTCACTTTTTGCTTAGCAGGGGCCAATGTGCTTTTCTCAATGTGGTGGATCATCAACGGAGTGCTTCTAATTGCTAGATACTCCTGTTGTCTTCATTAACAATTGCAAGACCTTTAAAATGATCTGGACTGTGAATCTTCTAATAAAAATTGAGGTCAGCTATATAGTGATCTCTTCACACTCAGTAAAGTTCTGGTTGGTACAGGTAAAGTCCAGAGCACAAATTCATCCTAAATAGGATCTAAAATGGAGCGAAATTCTTATTTATTTTTTTCTTTAAAGGGAACAAGGATAAAAAGCTCTTGTGACTAAGTTTACTCTGATTTTTTGATGCCCAAAATTAGGTGAGCTGTGTGCATCCTTTGCTTTGACCCCTCTTAACACTGGATGTATAGAACCTGACCATAGAACCTGCAGTGTCTGAGTCCCTGCCTCACACTCTTTGACACAGTGCAGAAAATATCATTCAGAGGGCAAAAAACCCCACAAAAACCCCAAAGAAAGACATACTGAACAATCTTTATTTATAGCTGGGAGAGCAGTAAACATTAAAGATTTGTAATTGGTTATCTTCCTTGTCTTTTCCTGAAGATGCTGTTAATTAGTCCAATATGTTAATTTCCTCCCCTATAATTACAACCACCCCCTAAACATGCTCACGCTGAGTATCACAAGCAGATGGCACAAAATGCTTTTGAGAATTTCATGTGTGTGTAATTGCACTGAATTGCTGAGTGAATGACATTGTAAATTCAGTCTGAAGTGGTTTACATCAAGCAATACTGGGTTTTTTTCAGAGGTGGAAGGCAGTAGAATTAACTCTCTCATTTGGGTGCTGTTTCCTTGCAAACTCCCTGGATGACACCTTCATGTTTGCTCAGGTGCAACTTTGAAGCTTACTGGGAATATGTGGTTTTATTTATGGACATGAAGAAGAACTTCATTTAATTATTACTTTGCTTTGTGTTTCTTTAATACTTCTATTATTGTAATAATTACATTTAATATTTTAAAAAAATACTTTATTACTAATATTATTAGATGCCATGCATTTAATTTCATGATGTTCTGGGACAGTTTGTTCCTCCTCCTGACTGGATCTTGTGGTGGGGGCTGGTTCCTTGCCCTCATTCTGGTGCTGTTGCAGTTTGGTGACAGACTTGTCTCACAGCAGTGGTGTAAACCTGATGCTGAGTGGTGCAGGATTCCTTCTGCACAAATCCTCTTTACACTACTCTGGTGGTGTTTGCTCAAGTCTGGTTTAAGGAGCATGTTGGTGGGTGTGGGACCCCCTCAGTGATGCTACTTCAGGCCTCCCACTCCATTACATAAGCTGTTCATGAGCCTCTTCATGCAACAAGCAACTTGTTTAACTGTTACTTGTCCTCTTTTGGTGTGGGCAACTTTATCTACTTACAGTTTCATAGTCTTTTGTTCCATCTGCACCTGGATTTCATCCCTCTTTTGCTGTCTCCAGGTAGAATGGTCTCTTCATTTCCATCAGTTATCATTCCTCTTCCTTTGGCCATAACAGCCACTCTGATTCATATTGCTAAGCATACAAACTCAGTATTACTTACAGTCTCAATACATTACCTTGCTTACAATATATCAGGATCATACAAAACTACTCCCAACCTTTCTTGTGACAAAGAGAAGAGTTCAGTCTGAGTTCATCAAGCTCTAGGTTACGACCTGTGGCCTGAGGCTTCAGCAATCTAACTGAGCAGGTTACCCAAAGCAGGCAGTGTGAACAGTCAGCTCTAAGCTTACTGCAGTTCCCACCAGTAACCAAAGCTGCAGGGCTGACAGGTATGACAGAATCTGCAGGAGACAGCCCTGCAGAACAGCTGATGCTGGCTAGAGGGTTATCTCAGGGCACTAGTGGCACTGGGTGCCTATGTGTGGCCATCTGATTCCTTCCTTAGATCTCCTGAAATGACTGCACTAATGAAGCAGATGACAGACACCCCTCTGTAGGCACTGCCACACAAACTGAATGCCACGCAGCACGTGGCCTGCAAGATGGGAGTTAAATCCACATTTGTAGCTCAGATGCTGATATGAAATCTTCTCTCACGAGGTGATTTAATCACAGATGTTTCAGCCACCAAAGAAAAAAGTCTTGAGTGTTTTGCCTTCCTCCTGCCACTGCTGCTGGGTGGACACAGGCTGTAGGTTTTGCTTGGCTGGCTGTTGTGAATTTTCAGTAGTCCTTTCCAATCAATCATTCTCTTAGTAGCTGGAAGTTTCATGACAGATAAAGGTATCTTATAACTTACTTTCTACCCAGAACTGCAGTGGCGAGGCACTCGCTGCTCACGGGGTTATTTATTTCTGTACATTGCACTATTCTGTTTCTTGGAAACAGCAGATTTGGCCTCATTACATCTCTAAATATCTCTCCAGGGTAATGGCACGGCAGCAATTCGCACCGTTTCCCTTCTGTTTTTCCCAGCAGGTCACATCAATGAGCACTTCCATTTATAATGCTACTTGGATGAGCTATTCATTTTCACGTGTGCTTGGCACTCCTGGCATCAGCCTCCTCCTGCAGCTGCCCGTGGGGCTCTTAGGAATCTGCTTTCATCACATCCCCACAGCCCAGCTACTGCTCACAGGCGTGGAGTTCACCTTGAACACCAGCCCTCGCCCCAGCAAAGCTGGAGGCAGAAACAATCTTTCTGCTGCTTCTTATTTTCAGATGTTGCAACAGCCCTGTTTAAATCGAGGTGATGATGTTGGGTTGCTTTCCCACTGCCTCAAATGCCATACCAAGCAGTCTCACCCTGCTTACTGCTGCTTCCCAAAATAAAACCGACCGTGTCGTGTGCTGCTGCCCAATGTGTGTTCATGCCACTTGTCCTTATCATCCAAAAACTTGCAGCTCCAAGATGAGGCTATAGAAAAAAATCTCCCATCTCAAAAAACCATGTAGACAGATCAACAAGTTCTGTGGTCCACTAGAGAAGATAAGTTAGAGTCATAGAATCATTTAGGTTGCTTAAGATCATCAAGTCCACAACCAACCCATGTCCCTAAGCACCACATCTACGTTTGATGTGCAAGGAAAATATTTACAATGGGTTTTGGAGTTTTTGGAGGGATTTATTTTGGTTTGGGTTGGGTTTTGGGGGTAAATAATTTGTGGACAAGATATATAAACACATATAAAAGTTCCCACACTTACCCTGGGTGTCCAGAGGCTCACAAGTTCTTCCAAAATGTACAGAAATATTCTCAGAGCTGTGTAAACAAGGCTGTGGAATATTCTGCTGCTGGAGTGGGGAGAGCCACATGAGCTGGGAGGGTTTTGTGAGGTGGTGGGATTTTGTTCACATGAGTAGTTACTGTTTCTGGCCTGGCCATCTATTGTCTGCTGCATGTGGAAAGTGTTTCAGTGAGAAGCTGCTCCAGTGCCCCAATCCCAGCAATGGGGCTTTTGCAGAACCTCAGGAAACTCCCAGATGAAGTCATCATGGTGGTCCCTTGCTGCCAGCTGGGGATGCTGGGAAAAGCAAGGAAAGGGAAAAATGAACAGTGTGACACTGCAGAGGAATGCAAATAAGACAGGCATTGTTCTAAAGAAAAACATGTTACAGGGGGAAGGTGCCGGTGGGGGGATTGCTTCATGTTTCGTGTGGCACACCTCACCGCTGGATCTGGCACTGCTGCTTGGCATGCTCTCAGCAGCCTCCTTAATGACAATGCCACACTTCATCACAGGGGCTGAACTCTTGGAATCTCTACAGTGGGTACCATAAATACCATTGACTGAATGTGGTTCTAAATTAGATAATCACTTTATGTACATAAAAATACACCCGTAGAACCTCTCGGTTTGTCAAGTTCTACTCAGCAGATGGAGGGCCTTTGCTTATCGTATGGAATCCTGTCAGTGGATCTGGGATTAACTCAAAACACCTCCTGTCCTTTAAATCAACATTTTTTTTCTCTAGGTTTGTGGGTTGATGAACCCTCCAAGCAGTGGAGTAGCTCTGTGGCCAATGCAGGGAGCAAAGCCACAGAACAGCAGTGACACTACAAACTGCTCTCTTGGGAGGAAAGTCTGAGCTATACAGTGCTGGAAGAGAGCTGTGGTTAGGAAAGGGGAGACATGGGCTAGGATGGGAATTGTGTTTCTGATTTCAATAAAATGCTCATGACTTCATGACTGAGTTGGCTCCCCACTTAAGGAGTGAGCCTCAAGCTCTGCTCTTGGCAACATGCAGGAGTTGTTCTGTGTTTGTCTCCCTGCTTCTGACAAAATGCTTCTTGGGGAGGAGTGTTCCTGAGCCACCCTGAGTCAGATTCACCATACAGACCAAGGTGAGGCTGGGTTCCATCCATGTCATCCAGTGTGTGTCTTATCACTGGTGTCTACTGAAAGTGAAACAAGAGGGTGACCTTCTACCTTCTGTTATTAGTATGTTGTAAAATGTGCTCCCAGCTCCCAGTGGATGGTCTGAGGAGGAGAAGGTGGTAGGATGCTTCATAGAGATGCTGCCCTGGCCTGCCATGGGCTGTACTGTGGATACTGACAGTGGATCAAAGGTTGATCTTAACTCACCTGCTGTAAAGTGGCAGCTGACAGCTCACCCCTCCTTGTTTAGCTCTCAACTGCATCACTTGGTTGCCCTTTTCTGAGCAAACTCTTGTTACACACGGAGTTGCTTTGCCTTGGCCTGCAACCCTGAGGCAGGGCCATCTTATTGTACAGTCCCACGTAGGCAAAAATAGTCGTGCACTAAAGTTGGTCAGAATGCAAAGCTGACCTGTAAAGCTCCAGCTCTGCAGCGTTCAACTGTCTTCCTCCGCTACGAAAGCAGAAGGATGTGATTTATTTTTACCCTCCAGGCATTCATCTTACTCATTAAACTGTCAAAGCACGGAAGCTGGCTGTGTAAGAAAAATGATAATGGAAAATGTTGCTGTGGTTTATGGAAGCCACCAGGCCCTGACTGCTCAAGCACTTCACCCTGGGTGTAGCTTCCCTGGGATGAAAAGACTCCTTCACCAGCGACACGCTGCACGCTCTGCGTAAACACGGCGAGGCAAAAAGATTATTTATGGATGCAAATATTTCAAGTGCACGTCCCCATAGCTAAGAGAAAAAGACAAATGAGAAACAGATCCCTAACGGGGTAAATGTTGTGTGGGCTCCCAGCTCCATTAATGTGCTCCAGGAGTTGCATTTCTTGACTCTGAATGGCACTGCTGTGAAACACCCGCTAGCCTGGCTCTGGGTTTGCTTGCCCTCTCTTAAGAGCACTGTAGGGAGCTGTGCCATTGCAAGGCTCTGTCTACATCCTCCTGAAACTCCCATCTTGTGCACATGTCCGTGGTACAGAAGGCCAAGCATTGAGGAGCTGCTCTCTTGGCTGCTAACACTGAAATGCAGAGTGGTTTCTGTCCCGGAGAAACCTCAGCTTGTTCAGGAAATCCTCTGAGTGAGTGTGGAGGCTGAGAGAGTCCTTATGTGTCTCCCTGTTCTTCCCTAAGCAGTTCCTTCCAGCTACTGCTGGAGAAAGGAAGAAATAGTAGGTGGACCTTTAATCAGAACCAATAGGAATGGTCTGGTATTTTTAAACAAGCCTTATCTTTTTTATTGGCTATAGAGGCAGCCCAAGGCCCACTCAGCTGCAGATGTCTCCATTGCAATGGCTGAGTTACAGGAAATTAATCATCCTCCTAAGAACCTTCTCTTTCTTTGAAAGTATCCCTGAGGTGATTTAGCAGCATGTGAAAGACTATTACTTTCTGCCTTTTGTATAAATAAAGGGGAAAGAGTTAATATCAGAAGGGAGCTAAAGTTGCAATTTCATTATTAATCTGCTCCAGGAGCTGCTTGTGAGTTCATCACTGTGCACGTGGGTGTGAAATCTTCAGATGAATCCTCAGTCTGAGGCCACACTCCAGTGGGCATCAGGTCTTTGGGATTTGGATTAGCAGAGTAAACTCAAGATTTCTGGCTGAGCTGGGTGGCTTCTGATCTGAGTAATTCACTATTGGTTTTTAAATATATGTATAAAAATATATGCAGGATGCTCATCAGCTTTTTTCCCCCCTATTTCTCCAAAAGCTGTTAATAGTCTTGAGTTTCAGAGGGGGAAATGTGATTCACAGTGCCACAGGGGCACCTAAAGTGCTTGGCATTTCTGCTTGGAGGAGCCTGCCCAACTCACTCAGACCAGGCTGGTAGTTCTTTCCTGTTGTTTTGATTAATTACTAATTTTCTTTTACTTAATTTCTTAGGAAGCCTTCTCAGATCCAGATATAAAACTCTGATTAGAGGTTTAAAAGAGAGATTTTTCCAGATTGCAGTTAAGAGCTTGTTATGCTAGTGAGGATACACATCTCTGAGAGAAGTGATACAGAAATTCACCCACTCTATGGATGTTTGCAAAAAACAGTGATTTTTTAAAGACAATAATAGAAGTTAATCTAGTTACGTATGCTACTGAACTTCTGGCTACTAATTCCTAACCTGGAGGATAAGATCTTATGACCATTTTCAGCCAGGAGACAGAGAGCTCAGCAGCATCAGTGGAAACACATGCAGTAGAAATTATTATGCTTTCTATTTTTGTATTCTAATCATTAGAATGTCATTAACATCCACAGGAAAATGAAATAAATGTGTCCATTTCATTTAAGAAAACACACAGTCGAGGACAAAAGTGCAGAGCATTATAGCATCTATTACTTTGTTTTTCTGCAGACCCATAGTCCACAGAAAAAACAAACAAAGAAAGAAGATTTTTGATCTGCATTGCAGATTTCAGAGCACTTCTTAACTCTTCATCTCATTTTAGGAAGCCTGACTATTAGAGATTATTTTCCTTTACGTCCAGCATTTTCAGCTACTCCTTGTGCCCAGTGTTATAACAAATTGGAATATTTTGTTCTGTTAGCTTTTTGTAGTTGAAAATGTAAGAAATTAAAAGCAAGGAGGAGATATTTTTATCTCTGTTTTATAGATGATGAAAAGTCAAATGATTTGCCAAGAATTCAAAGCCAATCACTGGAGAATATTAGAACACGAGATGTTCTTCCTGGCTCTGCAGCCTGCCTGGGGTACTTGGTTGCTACTAAACCAGAGCAATTAAAAGTAAGCAGCTGACGTTTTTGGATTGCAAAAGTTTTAACTATCTCCTGGTAGCCTTGGAGCCCACATGGAATTGGTTGATGTGACTGCTCTGGCTGTTAGCTGGAGTTCTCACAGGCTGATAGTTTCAGCTCATCTTCTGCAGAAAACTTGGAGGCCCAAAGGTGAAACTCACCCTTCCAGAATTCCTTTTTGAACTCCAAATCATGCAGATGTTGAGGTTAGGAATGTGTGTAATTTTCAGCAGTTACTGCCAGAGGGGAAAAATAGATCAATATATATATAGATATACATAAATATAAATGTATACTTTTGAGAAGGTAAAAATCTGGACATCTTTAGAAATGTGTATTAAAAACATCACATTAAATTCATAAATGAAGCAAACCTCCTTCAAATCATTTTCTTTAAGGTATGCCTAATTAGAAAAATGAAGGGGGAGTCTGGTGTGAGTAAATTCAGAGTTTTACACTCTTAAACATAAGTAGAATAAATCTGACCCTCTGCTGTAGATACCTGAAATTAGGTGAGATTAATTCTGCCCCACTTGTATAATCAGGGCTTTTCTCTGCTTACATTGATTTCAGTGCTCTTAAGGTATCAGAAACATTTTGCAGCCCTTGCCCTGCATTTTTGTTTGTTCCTCTCATAAACTGAGCAGTAATTATCTGAGGAAAATGCTGTTCTGAGGAACTACAGGGTTCAACCAGGGAAAGCAGCAGATGGGTTTCCAAGAATGGCCACAGAACCCTTCTGCCTGGAAGAGACCTTTCAGATCATCCAGTCCAACCAGTAACCCAGGGTACCACTGCCCCATGGCCCTCAGCACCACAGCTCCAGGGGGGGCTTGGAAACCCCTCCAGGGGTCACAGGGACTCCACCCCTGCCCTGGGCAGCCTGGGACAGTCCTTAAGTGGAAGAAATTGTTCCTCAGCTCCAACTTCAACCTCCCCTGGTGCATCTTGAGGCTGGTTGCTCTTGCCCTGCTCCTTGCTACTGAGTATTTGACATTTCTTTTCCATTGGGCTTCCACAATTTGTGTGTGACTGAAGATCATATGAAAGGATTTGTAATGAAGTGAAAAGTTGGGGGGTTTTTAATCATCAGCAGAGTGTGTTGCTCAGAACACTTAGCCTTCTGTTCACCCAAGTGTCTGGAACAGACCTAGTCACTGCTCTTCACAGCCCAGTGGTACAGAAGCAGACACCTCCAGAGGGGCAGCTGCTGTTAGGAGGAAATCACTGCACTAAATTAATTAATCTATGGAGATATTTGTGCTGCTGTGCTGGAAATGTACAGAAGGTTAGGGGCTCTGCCTTGGAAACAGGGATGTTCTGTATCTCACCCTGCAAATCCATCTACACTCTGTATATAGATTCCCAGCTGCTGTCCAGAATAGCATTTTTTCCTTTATTTTTACTGTTTCAACCCATTAATGAAAGGTTTTAGGAGACCAGTGAGTTCTCATTTTCTGGGGCATTTCTAGTCTCAGAAATGAAAACTCAGAGTCTGCCTTGTGGTTAGAAAGCATATTGTTATTAATTTTCTTATTATGATAGTATCTAGAAGCAAAATTAGATCAGCATGTTTCTTGGGGTAAACACTGTGCATATCTCAACATGATCAGGAAGGAAGAGTCTTTTATCCTTAAAAAAATAAGAGCTTATAGTTGCTTTTTTGCCTTCTGCCTTCTCTTTATATTTATTCTGGCAAGCATGGGCTTCAATGAGATTTTTTGCTCATAACTAATGCTCCCAATTACATCAGGCCTGAACTGATGGGCTCTATTAACAGTACAAGTGTAAACTCTGAAAATTCAATCAAAATCTATTTTCTATGCAAATGGAATGTGTTCAGCAGAAAATCCCCAAACTCAGCACTTCACAGGAGCTGGAGATTTTGGGAGGGCTTTTTACAAAACTCATTTTTCTCCAGCCATGCCAAGTTCTCAGTCATCAGCAGTTTGACTCCTGCAGGGTGCAGAACATGGGGCAAAATGGGTTGTTCTGGTGCTGTTGGTTTGACAGGGCAGCCATAATAAACATTTTGGTTTTTCCATGCAGCCATAATAAGCAGCATCATGGAAAATTGCACAAAAATGAAAGCAAAAGCAAAGCCCTGGTGAAAGCTCTCCACAAACTGAGGTTATTTTTACAGCAAAGATGTTCTAGGCCTAATTTTTCTTTTTTATTTCCCTACAGATGGGATTCCTGTCCCTAAGTTTAGACTTTTATGGTATAGACATGTTCCAGGGAGCAGGTCAGCCCAGGTTACCTTCATAGTTAATGGTAAGAGAGAAAGACTTGGAGAAGACAATTTGTGTGACCCAGTTTAAGTATCTTCTTTCTGGTGACAGAAATGATGCCATAGAGTCCACTAACTGCACTGACTAGATCCCTCTTGACTCTTAAGAGAGCCCAGAGATTTCTCTGCCACTGACAGCTACTCTGCAGACTATTAAACTGAGACAAAAGATCTCCTCTCATCTGCATCATCTGCATCTCAGAGGAGAACTGGCCCGAGCAACACCCATCTATCTCTTAGACTACTTGGTTCATATATTCTACAGATTTTGCCTCCAGCAAAGACTTTTAGGGAACATAATCCATAAAAACTAGTGCAGTTCTTCTGAAGAAGAGTGGTATTTTCTTCTGAAAAATTCAACTTGCTTCTTATTCTTAGAAGTTTCTTATAAGGGGGTTATTAGTTTTTATCTGAAGAGGGTAAAATGGACAGTTCTTTCAACTTCATAAAATAATCAATTATTTCAAAAGAAACCATGGATTTCTTGGTGTGGAGGAACACTCAGCTATTGATTGCAGGGGAAGAGGAATTTGATCATTAAGCTCACAGGGCTGTATTGGAGAAATTACCTTTGCTCATCTTCAGAGGTGAAAAAAAGAATTTGACTGACCTGACTTTAGATCTGTAGAGTGTAGACCCCTGAGATTAAGTCAAGACACCTCAGGTTCCTCTTATAAGCAATTGCCAGAGCTGAACCATTTATAACTCATTGGATTTCAGTGTCCACTTGATACCAAGGTGTGCCTGGATCCTGGATCTTTCCCTGGCTGCTCAGGATGGCCACGTGCTTCCTTCTCAGGGCATCCACATGGGCACAGTGTTCTCGCTTGGAGCTTCCAGTCTGTGTTTGCAGGTCCAAGCACAGAAATATAGTTATTAACTGTAATACACCAATGATATCACGAGAGCCTTTAGGATAAGCTCAGCAACATCTGAAATTTGGGGATAACAACCATTTATTTCATTCAGGAAATGACAGATTTCACTGAAGTCTAGGACACTGATGTAAATTCCTGCTCTGGATTTTATACCTTTGTTCTCCAGCCTATGTTTTCTGTCACCTGAGAAACTAAAAATCCTGTGGAATTCAGACCAAATTATTAAACTGTAATTTAAATGACCCCTAGGGTGTTCCAGCCCTAGCTAATCTTACATTCAAAGACAAAAACAGAGTCACAGAGGCCAAGCAAACCCATTTATTAGCTACTGTAGGTAGTTTTTATGTCTGTGCTCAGAGTAACTCACAATCTGGGATAAAATAGTCACAGTCAGGATAAAATAGTCACTCCTGCTGCCTGCATGGTAGCTCACTGTGGAGGGAGACACAAATACCTGACAAAAATGCAGCCAGATGCAGAGAAGAAGAATGGCCCAAGTCAATCATCTTGACATGCTGTCAGTAGTGGTCCTGAGGAAGACCCTGTCCCAGAGGGATGAGTGTGCTCCACCTCTTCACCCACTGCTGCTGCTTTGGTGCAGGCTCTGCAGGAGTGAGGAGCCTGAGCTGTGGCTGGGCCAAGAGCTCCTCTAGTTTCTGTCTGTTCTGAGCAATCCACAGAGGGGAAACATCAACACATCTGAGTCTGGAGCACCAGTCATGCCACTCACACAGCAGGTGGCTTTTCCAAACCTCGTTTCTCAAGGATCAAGGGGAGTTGAAGTTCAAGGAGCCTCCTGCCAACTTCCCACTGCATGTGGTTAGACTACGGCTCAACGAGATGGGGCAGCCACCATCTCTCTGGTGGCAACAGTTTCTTCCTTCTCTCCAGTCTAAATCTCCCAGTTTTTAGTTTCAGATCATCACCCCTTGTCCTGTCCCAACAGGCCCTGCTGCTCAGATTGTGCTCATCTATCTCACAGACCCCTCTAAGCACCAACTGCAATCAGCTCTCCCCGGAGCCTTCTGTCCTCCAGCAACCCCAGCCTGTCTTCACAGGCAAGGTGTTCCAGCCCTCTAACCTTGTCATTTACTTAATAGTGCTAATAAATCTGAAATTGCTGCTATCTCAGAGTCGTGCAGGATCCATAAACTCATTCCCACCAGAACAGGCATCATCCTTTGTGTATTTCTCTCCCAGAGTGAGTAGCAGGGGGAACCTTCCCCGTGAGCTTTGCCAAGTTAACAGTTTTATAAATTCAAGTTAAAATCACTTTAGCTATTATCTTTGATGGTGATTCTTAAGTGATTTTAAACACATCCTCAGCAGCCCTGCAGCTGCTTTTCCATCACGACAAGGGAAAATCCATCCCAAATGATGATTTGAAAAGAAAAGAAACTGTCAGGAGTTCCTAATTGGCCTTAGACTGCAAGTGCTGGTGGCAGGGTGGCCATGGACGTGGAAATCTCCTCGTTCCACAGGAGCAGCATTCAGGTGAAAAGGATAAAATGGTTGGTCTGTTGGTGTTTCAGGTAACTAAACAGGTTTTCTTTTATAACATTCAAAACCTCCAATGTTTCTTCTGCAGGAACAGAGAATTAGGGGAGCCCTCCAGTGGCCAAGCCAAAGAAACCAGCGTTGCTCTGGCAGCGAGCAAACCAAGCCTGGAGTCTGGGGAAAGAAAAAACGTGAGACACGTTTAATGGTAGTAAATTCCAGTCTGTTAGGGATGGGCTTACATCGGTCCTTTGATCCAGGAGAATTCCCTAGCACTCCACAAAGCCTCTGCCTCTCCCTGCACGGAATAACACAGTTCTTCAGTCACGTAACTGTCTAGCAGAGGCTATTTGCATGAAGGGGGAAACAGGGATAAACTAATAGCTTTTGTATTTAATAACTTTACAGGAAATTAAAATGAAGAGAACTTGGTCCTCACTGAAGTGAATCTTAGTATTCAGACTGCAATATCTGCAGGAAAATCTCTTCACAAAAATTAATCATTTCTTCATTAAATCACTCCCAAAGGCAAAGTTGTGATGCCCAGGTGCTTGTTGCAAACCATAGTGCTGTAAATAATGGCTCTGATGGTTTTATTAGCTGGGGAAGGAAAGAAGTGCTGGAAAAGAATATCTTTTCCAGGAATCAGGCTGCAGAATTTGATACCTCCTTAGGATAACTGCCAGTTAGCAACATCATGAATGGCTACTGTGGTTGGAGGTAGGAGATACTGAAAGGTTAAAAAGGAGGTTTGATGAGTCCATAAGAGCAGCAGCACTTGCTTAGCAATAAGATGACAACTTATCTTCTCTTTGCAGTTGAGTGTGAGTGTGTGAATGACAAAATGTTTAATCAGAATGGGACTTGTTTTCCAAAACCTCTCTCTTCAGTATTCTCTGGGGTGAGATGTGCAGTTTACCAACTACAGCACAGATTAACACATGGTGGGAAGCCCAGATGTGCTGTCAAGGACACTGGAAGTGCTTGTTATTAAAACATCTATCACAACATCAGCTATTTTATTTTACTTGCTGTCAGTTACAGGTACTTTACATCTATGCTGAAACAAATATCTTTTTATGTTGTGCTTATTTCAGTCTTTGGCAAAGTTACCAAGTCACTCCAATTGGTCCTTAATCCCTGAAGTCAGTGAAGTTAAGTGTGGGCTTAGTGTTAAGCAATAAGTTTGAGCCCTAAAGACCCTATCAATGCAGCTGACTTGGAAGGAGGAAGCAGCCTTTTCCAAACAGCACATCCCCCCCTGAGGGGACTTGCTTAGGAATAAAAACCCCAAATTAATGATGATCCTATTGTGCATTTTTCAATATTTTACAATGTGTCCCTAATATGTGAGCAGGGCATTTTAATTACACAGAATTTTAAGCTCTGTGAGCTGAATGATCTTAAAGCATTTTCCTGTCACACAGTGAGCAACAAGTGAGGATGGTCACAGCAACTGCTTTTATTTTGTCAGAAACTGCTGTGTGTGGGCATGAGTGTGTGTGGACAGTGGATTCTCCAACACAATTCCTGGTACACAGGGCTCAACACCCTCAGAGATGTGATGCATCAGCAGGAGAGAGCTCTATCTAAGATACAGATTGATCTGCCCATCTCGTGGGCTGAGTAGAATATCCCACTAAGTAGAATATCAAAGAGTTACAAATGTGAAGAGGGGATTTGTCTCCAAATTAAATGAATCATCATTCTTTGAAAGTGGCCATTTCCCTGGAAGCTGTTAGAGAGCCTGGATACCTGCCTGAGTCCAGACACCCAAATTCGAGATGGCTGAAATTAGGTGAGATGAATCCCTCTGATATTATGGACCTCAGATATCCAGCCTGTACCTGTGCAAGACCTGAGCTACCCTGTGCTCAGAATACATATATATGGTGATAAAAAAGGTCAAAGGGTGGTGAGTCAGCTAGGGAAGAGATCTGAAAGAATAAAAATCCATTCCTTAGGGTAAAGCTCAAGTAATACCAGTAATACCCTGGTGACATGCTTGATCTTAAAGGTCTCTTCCAACCAAATGATTCTATGATTCTGTGCTGACTGGGGGCTTCTTCCTTCTGTGCAAGGTCCAGTTTTCACTGTCTAATACCCAGTAGCCTGAGGGGAGACACAAACTAGAAGACCAAGTGCTTATAAGAAGACTTTCTCTTGTTACTCCTTGTCAAGCTTGAAAACAGTGAGGGACTTGTGTGATTTAGAGTGTACTGAAACTGTCCTGCTAGCTGGAATTCAGATGGCCTGCAAGATTTACTGCCTATGCATGAGTATCTTCAAGGGAGATCTGATCAGTCCTTGTAATCAATGGATACCTGAGGCTCTCTGTGGTTGCTTAGATACAGGTGTCCCAGAATATTTGAGATGCTGGAGGACAAAATGCCTTCCTTAGGTCCTGTGCTTATCTGACGGTCTCCTGTAGCTCTCTTAGACATGCTAGAGTAGCTCAGAGGGTGCTGGACGTGGATTGTGGGACAGCTGAATCAAACCCCAGCTCCTCCTTGGCTCTAGTGGCAGCTCTCCTGGGGGGGGTTGGGGCCAATTATCACCAACAGCTGTGGGGGGAACCCAGGCAGGATAAACAACCCAGGCAGCCAATGGGGTGTTGGTCCCAGGCTGAGTCCTGCCCCTATATAAGGGCAGGGCTGGGTCAGCCTGGGGTTTCATTAGGCTTCAGAGTCGGTGCAGTTGGAGGAGGGCAAGATGGCAGCTTGGACACAGGTACAGCCTTCCCAGCTTCTATCACTTGCTTTTTCTGTAATTTTATTATTGGTCTTGGTAGCACTGGTGTTTTCTTCTCTCTTGTGTTGTTTTTAAACTGTCCTCATCTCAGCCCCTGGGGTCTCACGTTGTTTTGATTCCTCCTGATTCCCCTTCCCATCCCAAAGAGGGGAGGTGGGGGCTGAGTGGCTGTGTGGTGATTTTCTGCCAGCAGAGGTTAAACCCCAACAGCAGTTCAGATCCCCCTGGCAAGCAGGGAGCCAAAGCAATGTGAGTGTAGGAGCTGGTAACTCTACAGGGGTTAAATCTGTTCAGTCCTGAGTTTTGCACCTGGGTTGGGCAGAGATACCCAAAACACTTGATAAGCCACTAGCCCAGGGTCTCAAATCCAAACTGCTGATTCTTCTCAGAAAAAAATCCTCCAAACAAAGATGAATTGGATGCTTTCAAAGTATGAGTTACAACACTGTAGGTACATTGCTCAACCTGGGCAAGAAATGCAAAACTCATAACCCAAAAGATTAATTCTCTCACTGCCTCTGTGAAGGCTCAGATGCTCTAGGAGTTAAATTGTGGCAATTGGGCTGAATTTGTTGCTGGACTGAATTTTCTGAAGCAGATTTTGGTCATTGTCAGAGATGAGCTACTGGGCAACATGATCATATATTACTTCTCTTGTTCTTGTGCTTTCTGAGCTGTGTTTCAAAGGCAGTTGTGATGCAGAGCATGTGTGTTTTCAGAGGAGAGGGGGGATTGGCTTCTGAATGGTTTATTACTCTATTTTTTCTGTGCTTCCTCCTAGTCTAAGACCATATGAGGTGAGCACTTGGCTCTTCCACTGAAAGGAAGCAGAGAGAGTAAAAGCTTGACTGGCATGTCCTGAATTAAGCCACAAGAAATCTTGTTGTCTAATGTGCTGCAAGGAGGAGAGCAGGGCAGGACCCCTGATTTATACATCTTACTTGGCAATGGTCCCCTTGTATCTAACAGAACAAGTGGGACTAATGAGACACATTGTCATGGCCATGATTTGTTCAGATGTGACCTAACCCCCCCCTTTTTTACTTGCTTATGCTGTAAACAGAGGACTGGGTTTATGCCAGGCATAAATAAGTATATAAAATGAGTCCTTTGTGTTCCTGCTTGTGAAGCACTGACCCTGAATTTGCCCATCTATAATAATCAGTTATTCTGGAATGTTTCTGTGCTCTCCTCTTGTAGCTGGTGTTTGCACATTCATCTGAAACACCTCACTATCAAAATCTATATCTAACAGTGGCAGCTTGAGTGTGCCAGGTTCTTTTGGGTGTTCTTAGTCTCCCTGCAATGTCTCATCATTTGGCTCATGTAACACCATTCACTTGTGGAGGTTTCCCAGCTGTAGAGAATGACAAGTGTTTTAATGCTGAAAGAAATATATTCATGTGTAGCTAAAATCCATTTATTATTTATGCTGCTGAATCTTTTTACATTCACAGTAAATATTTTCTAACACCAATGAAACTGCAAAGATTCATCACCTGTATTTTGAGTTTTATCTTTTCTTACCAGTCATGCTTCATTTTGAGCAATAAAGGGTGTCTCCAGTTTCTAATGAAAGAGTCAATCAGCTGAAACAAAGCTCTGTATTTGTCTGGGGTTCCTCTCCACACACACTTTACAGCTCTGCACCTTCTGAAGCTTCAGGTACTTGCAGGAAGGTTTCGATTTAAAGTGTAGCTCTCAACTGGAGAAGTGCTAGTGGAGAGTAATTGCCTGTGGGAAGCCAGAGCATGGCATTCCTATGGTAGCTTTAGGGGTGCACCAGCTGTGAAGATCCTCAAGCTGTTCCCCATCATGGTGGGGGTTGGAAGGGACCTCTGGGGATCATTTAATCCAACCCTCCTGCTAAAACAGGGTTACCAAGAGCAGGTTGCCCAGGATCATGTCCGGGTGGGGTTTGAAAGTCTCCAGAGAAGGAGACTCCACAACTTTCCTGGGCAGCCTGGTTTTTTAGTAAAAAAAAATGTCCAAAGACCCAACCTAAACTTCCTCTGGTGCAACCTGAGCCCATTTCTCAGGTAGAGCAGAGCTCATTCCTCTCCTAGAGGAGCTGGAGGTCACTTTCCACCCAGCTTACTGAGCTCTGTGGGTTCAGTCTTCACACGTTTGTCTGTTTTGCTTCCATAACCTTGAATATTAAGATGTTTGGCTCTAGGTTGACTATGTATGTCACAGACACCAGGATAAAAGGCTTGGTTGCCATTTCTGAGGCAGATCTCTGCTGCCTGGCAAGGTCTAGCAGTTTGTATCAAAAGCACCATGGATGGAGTGAGATCTCAGCAGTGTCAGCACCTGCATTGTTTATCAACCTTTCATTTAATTGCATTTGCTTCTGTTATAAAGAACAACAATTTCCCATCACATGAGTCAGGTTGATATGGTTGGGATTTGACTAGATCCAGCCAGAGGGAAAACTTTCACTAAGTAGTTAATTGTACCCAGGGAAAGTTGCAAAATTAGCTTTTCAGCAAGAGGCTGCAGCAGGACTTGGAGGGGATTATTAAAGAATGGTGCTAATTTGTGGACTGAGGAACAATAACTTTTCTTCATATTTACTCCTAAATTTTTTTATTTTTAATTTTTACTCCTAAATTTATTCATTGCCTCTGTATTTTTGGGGTGGGTTTTTTTGGTTGTTAAATTGGGGAATGCAGTAATATTGGTGTGATGTGCTGCTGCTGATTTTCTGAAGTTAGCTGAACTGAAAAGAGGAAGGGATGAATAATTTAGGTTAAACACTTTCTAGCTTCTCAATTAAATGAAGAAATCAGTCTCTTAATCCTGAAAAAAAAAAATTAGTTTACTTCAGGGCTGTTGTTTCAGGTGTTAACCAGTACAAAGTTTTCACTCAAAATGCAGCTTAGGGTTCAATTTCCTAGTATTTGAACCATTTGAAAAATCTTGCAGGTGTTTACAGTGGAAAATGCAGAGCAGCCTTGAGAAACATGGAAAAAATGGAAATCTTATCCCTGGACAAGGGCCCTGCTCCCTGATCACTTCTGCCTCAGTTGAAGTGGTCCTTGGGCTCTATGGTGCCACTGGACACTTTGAGATCTCCTCAGAAAACAGCATTTTCTGAGTTGTCACTGAGGGGCAGAAATACACTTTCTGAACTCCACTGTCAGAAAGAAGCAAAGAAAGTTGTAGAGTTGAAGGAGCTTTGGAGGAGAGATGGCTGTGAATTGCTCAGGGGGTTAGAACACCCTCTATCCCCCTTGCTTTAAAGCTCCAGAAATAGCATTTTCTCCTCAAAGACTTGTTGAAGACCCAGTGTGGTGGTGGTTGTGCTCTCTCAATGATGCTCAAGACAGTTCTGCCTTGGGGGATTAGAGAGGATTGGGACAGACAGACCTGCTGGTGCTGACAAGGATGTGTAGGGTTTCACATACTTGGAACAAAAATACTCATCCCAAACCCTCTCCCTTCACTGCCTTTTGAAAATCTTAAACTTTCCAGATTCCCAGATGGCAAAACAGGGTCCTGGCAAGTTCTCTAATCACTGCTTGTTAGTTTATTTATATATAAATATAGAAAATATATTTTATATTTATATATATTATTTTAACAGTGGTGTTTTTCTTTTTTCTTTCTTTGGATACCACAATTCTTTGGGACCTTGGTGAATAAAGACCAATGCCCCTCAATCTTAAATAGGAGTAGGGGGAGTGTTGAGGCCACTGCAGGGCAGGAGAGAGATGTTCTGGGAAGTTCTGTACACTGCTCACACTCAGTGTAAGCACCGTGTCCAGCTGAGAACACAGGTTGGAAGCAGGACTTCATTGCTGGAATTTCTGGATGCCTTTCTTTTTGTCATAACTCCTTTATTGGCCCTGCCATCTGTCTCTGCATTAATTGCTGCTGCTACAATACATACTTGGCTTGCTTTTCTCCCTTAGTTTTCTATTTGCTTCCCAAGATCCTTCTGAATCCATGAGCCCAGATGCTCCTCCTTAGCAGGTTTTTTGCCATTTTTTGGTAGAGATTTCCCCATATCCTGATGGATCAGGTCAGGCTGGTGAGGTCCAGGCTGCTCTCCAGCAATGTCCCAAAGTGCAGAACATCCCCCAGTTCCCACTGACCAACTATCTGGGCAGCTCCCTCCAAACTTCTTCTCATCTTTCCCCTTCCCCAGACCTTTATCTTCCCGTTCCATGCCCTCTGTCTGCCAAGCCTTTTGCTCTCCCTCTCTCCCCACATTGTGGTTGTCTTGCTTGGGGGCTTTGCCTCTCACCTCCTGGGTCAGTCTGGGTGCTAATCCTGCTGCCACTGGAACATGAGTGGCCTTTCTTCTCTTGTCCTCTGAATAACCCAGCCACAGCTCTCCCATACAACTGTCCACCCCATGGATGAGAGGCTGAGTGATTCCCAGAACGTTAGGGATGGGAAGGGACCTGGAAAGCTCATCTTTGCAGAGCAGTTCCCCCAGGGAAGATGAGCTGCCTCTGCCTTGCTCCTCACAGGCTGTTCCCAACCCTTCTCACCCTCTTCCTCCACTCTGCCCTCTCCTGGGGGTTATTTCCCATCTTCTGATGCCTCCCTTCTATCAGCCCATTTCCTTCATGCCAATTCCTCTCCTTTCTCAGGGCCTGCTCGGAATCCAGCACTGCAGCTGCTGGACTGGATCCCTTTTTCCCCCCCTCCCTGTCCAAGCATCTCTCCTCATCCCCAGCCGGGCAAGGCAGGAATCTCTTTGCTTCCCAGAAAGCCAGGGGAGTTCTGTTCATCTGATGGCTTTTCCTTTTTCTCCCCGCTTCTAATTTGCAGCGAGTGCTCCGGGTGCGAGAGCGGAGGGAGGAGCGGGATGGAGGGAGCGGGAGCGGTCCCGAGTCTGGCGCTGCGGGGCGGCTGCGGGAGCGGCGGGAGCGGGGCGAGAGGAGACGCAAGCCCCTTCCTCTGGGCTCCGCGTCATCCCATTGGCTCCCGAGCCGCTGTTTAAAGCAGGGAAGAGCTGGGAGGCTCGAAGTGCAGAGGCAGCCGCGGACTCCCAGCCAAGTTGTCAGGCAGCGGGACTCGCACACGGGGCGGCCGCAGCTCGATGCTCGTTGGTGCCGGAGAGGGGATAAAAACCCAGCCAACAGCGCAGAAAAAGGGGAAGGAGACCGCTCCGCTGCGGCAGTCCCGGGGGGAATAATGGATGTGACCATGTCTCAGTTTATTTTAGAAGAATTTGATGTCAACTGCAGCCTCCTGGAGCGTTTACAAGAGACTTTCCTGGAGAGCTCCTCCGGCCCCTTCCTGCCCTTCGATGGTAGGAGCCGCTCCCGGCAGCTTCCCAAGCGCTAAGATGCGGTTCGCTTTGTGATGCAAAGTGTGTGGCTCGTCTGCTTTCTCAGCCGCTTCTTTCTCCCTTTCTGTCTCCTCAAGGTCCGTACTGCAATGCCACCACCGATCAGATCGGGACCTGCTGGCCCAGAACCTCTGCGGGGGAGCTGGTGGAGAGACCCTGCCCGGAGTTCTTCAATGGGATCAAATACAACACCACCCGTAAGTACGAGCTGCGTTCATCTCCCCACATCGGCTGCTAAGGCACCTGGGGAGACCCGAAATCTATTTTCCATGGTAAAAAAAAAAATTAGTCTTTGCCTGGGAATCAACATTTCCTCTACATTCCAGCTTGTATATTCAAAATTCCTGCCTGGAATGATGCAGATTTCTAAAAAGCAGAGAATTTTGGACACCAGTTTCTCTTCACTTCAGCATATTTAGGTGTCTCTGGGTAAAAGTAGCCTCTGCAATGTAAGGAGGGTTTTCTGGGCTTTGTGTGCTCCTTGGTGTAGAGCTGTGTTTGTAGCAGTGCTTCGGGCACTGGGATCATTAAACATCCTTTGCTTGTGAACAGCTTGGTCCTAACGACTCCAAACCGTGTTTTGCAATGATTCTGCTTCGAGGGGCTGTGTGAACAGGGGACAGGCTGGGCTGGAAGTTGTACCTAACAAACAGAGGAAGGCTGGGGGCTGGAAGCTGTTCAGTAACTTCCCAGTTCTGGGTTTACAGGCTGAAGTGGCTGCATCCTTACTGCAAGGAAAACAGTAGAGGATATTGAGGCAAATCATCCTCAGAGTAAGGGAGCATGGGGAGGGCTCCTTAGAAATCTCTTGGAACTGATATTTTATTCTTAGAGGTAAACAATCATCATGACTCACTAAAAATGTATTATTCAGGCTGTCTGACCCAGGCACTCATTTCCTTTCCTTATCTGCCAATACTGCTTGGACCTTCCATTGAGAGTTTTTAACATATTAGTTCCAAATTGTGTACCCACTGTTGTCACTCCCTTCTGCAGATGTCTTTGTGCTGTTGGCTGTGGGGACATTTCATTCTGGGTTTCACTCTGAGCTTGCTCAGGTGTTAATCTGATTTTCAGGTAGTGTTAATTTTGTGGGGTTTGTTTGCAGGAAGTCCCCTAGAAGAATGACCCTGTGTACATCTGATTTTTTTAACTAGATGGTAGTGAATATATTCTTTCTCTAGGTATCAGGGCCAGATAACTACACAAAAGTTCTGTTTACTGCATAAACCAAAGCCCTCTTCCAGATTTGCTCTTAAGGACCAGCTTCAACTGTTCTCCTTTGAGCAGAGTAGGGAGGTTGCCTCAACTGCAAGATCAAACCCTGTATTCCCTGACCAATAGGTAGGAATATGCAAAGGCTGGGTTGTGGTGTCTTCACAGCAGGTAATCCACTGCCTTGCAGCCTCAGCTGAGAGCAGAGGGAAATTTTTGATAATTAAGGACAGCTCAGACAAGAGCAAGTGGATCAGAATGCACCCTAAAAGAAAAGACACCTTAAAGAAGTATGGGGTTTGGTTTGTTTTTTTCCATTTCCTTTTTTTGGTGGGGGATGTCAGTGTTTCCACTGCCTTATTTTTAGCTCTTCAAAAGGAAAGAGAAAAGCAAAAAGGCACTGTGGATGAGTCCTTATTTACATCACAAACGAGGCTGAGAGAATTCAGATGCTTTTCCTGTGCATGGAAGAAAAAAAAAAGTCTTGAATACCTAATTTGATTTTGATAAACTCTGTTAGTGCTTTCAGTAGTTCAGTGACCTGATTTAAGGTTTTTTTTCCCCTGCTCCTCTCCTCCTCAGTGCTTGTATTACACTGCTAATAGATTTTCTTGCATTCACTGGTCTGAAAACAGTGGTGTGTTAATTAAATTAAAGACTGGTGAAAATGTAGTATTGAAGTGCTGAAGCATTTTGCCATAATTTGGGGAAGAGGACACTTCTCCACATCAAATGTGAGTAATCACAGTGAGAAATGTGTTTGCAGGACTGCTGGCTGGTGCACACTGCTGCCCAGGTAGGTACATATGGAGCTTGCACAGAGAGGTGCAGCTTGCTGGGACCACTGTGCTTGGCTCTCAGTTGATTTTACCTCAGCTCTACAAAATAAGTGCAGTGAAAAGGGGAAAAAAAAGAGTAAAGGATCTTGCCAATGTCAGAGGTGAATTATCCAGCTGCAGAGAGGTTTGATTTGGGTCAGATTTCTGCCTTGGCCTGGCTTGGTTTGCCTTGTGGTGAGGCAAAGGGGAACTGCTGGGGTGTAATACTGTGCTGAAGGGGTTTGGAGAGCAAAATCAGACCAGTAAAAAAACCTGCTGTACAATTCCTTCTCCTGAGTTCTAGGCTGTAACTCAGCTCTACAGAGTCGTGCATCCTGTGTCTGAGCTGCCACCTTGTAGGAGCTGTGTCTGTCTGTCTGTCTGTCAGGGTATTTCTCATTCTAATGTGTCTTAAACTTTGGGATCCATATCAGTGATTTTTAAATTATTTTATTTTTAGACATGAAGCCCTCATAGATGCCAAGTTCCTACCAGTTTCCTAAAAGTAGCTCATCAACTGTCAGGAATTAATCCAGTAATCCCCATAAAGGAAAGCTTTTGCACTGTAGCCACTAGAAAAAGAAGACTTGGAAGTGCCCAAACTGGATGAAAAACTCATCCCAGGCTGAGTGAAGCACGAAGTGCTGATGGTGGCAGACCAGGCTGCACAAGCTCTGGTATTCATGGGGTGATTTCTGTGCCATATTTGTAGTCTCTGTGCATGTAGTGTGCAGAATTCAAGATAAAATGTGACAAATAGCTTGTACCACCACAAATCAGCTCTCACTTGGTATCATTTTGTCAGCTGTCAGCCTAAGAACCCCTGAGCATTCAGATGGGGAACTCTCAAACCCAGCAAAACTTCATGAAAGAGTATTTGAGTAAAAAAAAAAAAAAAAAAGAATAAGAACTGATGCATTAAAAACAAATCTAATCCCCTGTTGTTTGCTGCTAAAGAGGAAACAGTTTGCACAAAAATCTTTCCTTTCTAGCTGCAAAAAAATTCCCGTGGAGATTCTCTGTCTGTATTTCTGTCTCTTGGGAAGTGCTGAGTGACTCAGATAAGTTTCAGCTGCATTTGTAAAACAAAGTCTGTCAGTCTGTGAGTATTTTTCCTCTCCAACATTTTATTTTGGGGATTTGTTTTGGTTTTTTTTTCCTTTGTATTTAGGAAATAAAGTGGTGCTGCCAAAGCAGGACCTGGTTGCCCTGTAGAGTGACTCTCCTGCATACAGCCAAAATGTTGCTTGACCAAGGAGCTGCAAATGATGCTGTCCACTTAGGACTTTGCAGTTTTGCAGCAAAGCTTTTTTATTCTCAGAGGAAAAAAAGGGAAATGTATGTGGTGGTGCAGTGTGTGGCTGTGCACTTGTCTCTGCTCAGGATCTATATTTAGCCAGGGATGACAATATCATTGCTGCCCTCTAGATGTGTTTATGCTTTGACAGTGTGAAGCTTTTATTCTTGTCTTAGGAAACAGATTATTTCACTTATTAGGGTACCCTGAAACTAGATTAATTCAGCAAATAGGCAGTAATGAGACTTTTTGCTGCTGCTTGAAAAGCCTGGGTTGGACATTTAAGCACTTAGAGCATGTCACAGGCTAAAGGATGTTTCCTTCAGCTCTTTCCCTCCACGTTGCCCTGTGCCAGGAGGCAGTTCAGGGTTAGGTGTTCAGCTGATGGGCAGGAGAAGCTGCCTGTGGCCCCAGCTGCCTGCTTGGAGTTTGCCTCCAACAGCCAGTGCAGCAGAGGGGTCCTCAGTGGTGAGACTTGACCAAGGGGGGCTGCTCAGCTGGGAGGTGGAAGCATCAGAAGGTTGCCTTGAAAATGAAGACCCCCAAATCCAGGTGTGTCCATGGTGGTACCCACAGCTCCCTGGAGTATCTGAGCAGTAACACAAGTTAACAGAGCTCTGTTTGCTGCAGGGGGTGAAGCCTGGAGTTACTCTGCACTCTAAATGTCCATTCAGCAGCCTGTGCAGAGGTGCCAGTGCCACTTGATGTGGGCAGGGCTATCTTGCTGCTTATTGCTCAAAGTTTCTTCAGAGCAGTGGCTTCAGCTCACATTTCAATCATGAGCTTTCCCTGGAAATCCTTGTCCCAGAGTCTTCATTCTCTGCCTAGTCCTGGTAATTACAGAACTGGGCACTAGCCCACAGGCTCAATTAACATTTTCAATTGTGTTTAATCTTATGAATTTTAGTGTCTTGAGCCCTTCTGTTGGTCACATTCCCATGAGTTACTGTTCCCCCAGAGGTTATTCTGGGTTTGAATTCTAAAGGGTGTGTTTTTTGCAAGCAAAGGCCCTCTTTAAAAGCCAGAAAGCCTTTATGCTCTGGTGGCCTTTCCTCTTGATGGGAGAGGAAGCAATAAACTGCCCATCAGCAGTGATTCCTAGAGGTCCAGCTGGATGCAGGGATGTGTGGGCTGGAGAAAAAGGACAAGGTGAGAAGAGGAAACATCCCAGGCTGAGAGGCAGCAGATGTGAAGCAGCTCTGGTGCACTGCCACTTGGATTGCAGGGCTCTTTAGATATTTAAAACACATTTCTGGAAAAAAAACCCAACAAAACAACAACAAAGATCAAATACACAACTTTCTCCTTTTGCTAGGCAACACATGTGTGTTTTCAGACTCAGGCTAAATACTGCAAAACCCTAAAACTACTCCCACGTTGTCCCTTTTCTGTAACCTTGTGAGGTGGCCAGAAGGATTTTGTTCCACTGGACTGTTTAAAGGCAGAAGGTTTGGGGTAAGAAGAGATGATTTGCAGGCAATTTAAATTATGGACTCTACAAAAAAAGCTGTAAAAAGAAGAGTTTGCTGTCTTTCAGAAGCTATTGCCTCAGCCTTCCTGGGGTGACCAGCACAATGTTTGTCAGCTAGGGAGTCAAGAACACATGAGAATTAAAGGCAGGAGACAGATGAGAACCCAACAAGGACAGCAGGGGAAAAGAAGGCTGCAATTGGAATTCTGGGGGAGGGAATAAAACATGATTTTTAAGCTCGTAAAGCTTCTCTCTGAGGAAATCAAGCCTGTGGTTGATTAGGTCAGTTTGGCTCCAGTAGCTCTGTATCCAGATTAAGATTTCAACCATCTTTGTTCATTTGCTCTTGCTAGTTTAGGTTGAATTCTATGAATACAGCAGTGGGAGGTTCTTGATTTAAGTGCCTGCACAGATGGGAGAGGCTTTACTTTTTTTTTTTTTTTTCCCCCTCAAGTTTTTCTTTCCATTGTGAAGCATAATTTGTGGTAAGACATTGCTCTGATTTTGCAGTTTGGAACAATGTTGAAAACAACATTGCAAAGATGGAATGAGAATAACTCATTTTTCTTTCTCCCACTACTATCATCCTGTGAAATGTGATTTCTTCACCAAGCACAGAACAGAAGTTAATTGCTTGTAGTAAAATAAGATTGTTCATGTTACCTCAGTCACTTTGGGGGACTTTTTCTCCAGCTAATTAAACACTAATTAGTATTTTTGTTTCTCACTAGTAAGCTATGAGGTGGCTTTGCTATGCTTTTGTGTCTGAGATTCCCTTTCAGTTTAGGCTTGACTTTTTTAAGGCCAACTTCCCACATTCCAGGAACTGCTGCTGCTGCTGCTCTGCACCCACCTGCTCCTCTGCTGACCTCAGACCTGCCAGCAGAAGCAGGAGACCCCAGGCCACTGCTTGGGTCCAAGGGATCATCCCCTGGGATGACTGGGGAAGGGGTGAGAGTGCAGGGATGTGGCAGAGGGCTCTGACCCACGGACCTTTGGGAGGCTGAGGGAACACAGGGTGACCTTCTCCCTAAGGAAGTTGCTCCATCCACCTCTCCTGCCCTTGCACAAGCTAGGGAGCTGCTGGCTAAGCTGACAGCAACCCCAGCTGGCAGACAGATGGACTGAGCTTCCGTTTCTTCCCATAAACCAGGAATGAGATGCTACTTGCAAAATCCTGTGTGGCTGGGGCCAGGGGAGGAGTGGAAGAGGGAACAGCTCTGGAAAAGAATTAAATACGTTCCAAAGGGAGGCAGAGCAGGAAATCTTCATCTCGAGCTATGAAGAGAGAGGGGTGGAGCAAAATCCCACCAAGCTACAGGTAGTGTGGGGGGGACTCTTGTGGATGTAGCATTTCTTGTTGTTCTGCCTCAACCCATTTTCATCCAGCCAGGCTGGGGCAGGGGGAGGTCTGGAAGGCTGCTGAGGAAGGTGGAATCGGACTGTTCTCTCCAGCCACCGACTGCCTGCCACTCACTGGGGTTCAGCCTCTCTGTTTGGTGTCACAAACCTTCGGGCAGAGCGTGACCCGAGGGCTGGTGACCCGCAATTCTCCCGCTCAGCCACAGGGTGTCACTTAAAGTGCAGGTAACCGAGTGGCCGCGGGCATCTGCACCCAGTCACTGGGGGTGGAAATGATGGATGGGGTAAAACTGGTGTCCACAGTGCTCCTGGACTTTGTCCTGCTCTACTTAGAGCTGCCTCTGCAGCTTTCCCCATCCTGCTGGGTGGTAAAAGCCTCGCTGAAGTGAAATGGGGACAAGGACACAGAGGATGAGGTGGAGGATGCTGGAGAAGGATCCTGCTGCCCTTGCCTTTGGGGAGTGCTGGCTGGAGAGCAGGTCAGTGACTGAAGGTAGGTGATTAGTGGCCATTTCACCAGGGCTCCTCTGAAACTGAGTAGTTTGGGAATTAATTTTTAGGAGATGTTTTCCTGTTTGTTTGTTTTTTAGTGCAGTTTCATTCCCCTCAGATGTTATTTGTGGAGTTTGTAAATTGGTGCTCATGGGACAAATTAATAAAATCAATAAAACTCAGATTGCTTTCTACTGACTTGGGTCTCTGCAGTGCTGGGAATAACAAGGGGCCAGATGCTGCTCCATCTGAGACATGTGCAGTGAGAAGCAATACACTGAAGCAAATTATAGGAATAGAAACTCAGTGCTTAAAAAAAATCCCAGAAGAAAACTCTAGATCTCATGAAGAGTTTTCCCTGGAAAATTGGAAGAAGAACTGTCCCCAGTGCTGTTGGGTTGTCCAAAACCCCTGGTGGTTGGAAAGTGCTGACCACACATTGCCACAAGAATTAATGCAGTTCCTTATCCTCCTGAGTCAGCCAGGGAGCAAACAGAGCTCTGGAAAACACAACATGTTATGGAAATGAGACAAAGAAAATAGGAAATTATTTTGTTAGTGCATCATCCTCATTTGAACTAAACTTAGATGTGAAATCCCAGGGATTCTTTCTCACTGCTATGAATTTTGACTCAAGTTACTGCTGAATGATACCAGTAATACCTGAAACAACAGCAATGAGCAGTCATTACTTGTAGAATCTCAGTCTTGCCCATGGACTGCTGCTTTTCCTGCTCTGGCAGGGGGGTTGGACTGGATCTCCAGAGATCCTTTCCAACCCCCACCATTCTTTGATAGAACAGCAAATGCAGTGTTTGGAAGCAGGGGGTACTTTGAAGGATTCTCATTTCTGTGCTGATTTTAATTGCTTGACCAACCCAGTGCACTGAGCTCTGCTTGGAAACCAGTGTTTAGCTGGAGATGGATTTCTAGGTATCATAAAGCAGGGCCACCCTGTTCCTTTCTAAGACAACAGAGTAGAAGGCAGGGGATGATGGGAGTGATGAGAAGGGGCACTTCAGAGGGACCTTCCAGTGCTGGGCTTCCAGAAAGTGCCCAGCTGGTTGCTCCTGGTGGGAGTTCCTTCTGTCCCAGGAGCTGTGGGGGAAGACCCCTGGTTTGGGAAGCTCCTTGCCCCAGGATGGGGATGGTGGCAGCTGCAGGGGTTTGCAGTCATGCAGCTGTCCTCTGAGTGGGGTGGGAGGCAGGTCATGCTGCCTCCAGCTCACAAGACCTTAGAGTGAGGTGTTTTCCTTCTTCCCTGCCTACACTTTGCATTAAAGAAATCAATGATGCTGTAGATCTATTTTTTTGGTTCAATTTGGCCACCTGATCTTCTGAATTTCCCATTTCACACAAACCTCAGCTAAACTCACCCACTTGCCCTGTTACTGTGCCACTTTAACACATGTCTCCCTCATTAGACCTCTAAAAATGAACATTTCCACCTGTCAGGCAGCAGCACTGTGACAAAGAAAATCTCCGTTGCAGTGCTGAAATAAAAAGGCTTTTGGCTTGAGAAGTGAGGGAGCAATGTTCTGTTTGGACCTGCTTCCCAGGTCAAAGCCCCAGTCTCAGAAAGGACAGGGCTGGCTCCTGGTGCAGTTCTGGGGATGCACCACTTTGCCCAGTCCTGGGGAGAGGCTGTAGCAGTAAGAATAATGATTTTTTTGCTGCTGTTCTAATTCCTTCTTGGAGGAGAACCACCAGATCACCACAAAGGTCATACCCTGTATCAACTCATCCTTATCCACCTAGAAAACCATTTTCAGCCTGGCCCTCTCTCTTTCATCCTAATACGTTCTTAACCTCTTGGTATCTCTTGTATTCACTGCACGTTTCTCTGGAAAATAACTTCCAGCAACAGTAGCAGTTTAATTCTGACACAAGTACTTTGTTTTATTCCTTCAGTGAATGCTGAGGGGGGCTAGAAGCTGAAGCTGAGAGGTAAGAAGAGCACAGGCAGCATGTTCCAGTTCACAGTGTCATGGGAGTGCTGAAATTGCTTTTCTGTAACTAGGAATATGGTCAGTAACAGTTGGATTTTTCAACAAATGGGTGTAAAATACTTCCTAGAGATTCCTATTTTCCTGATTCTCTGTTAGATCTCAGCTACAGGTTCCTGACTGAGATGCTGTGATTCCATCACCCAGAGTTGGGAAACTCCACCATGCTCGTTCCAATTAAAGGGCTGAAAGAGAGCTTGTGTGCTTATTTTTTTCATCTCTTCTTGGTCTGGTTCAATAGCTCCATTCCTCCTGCCTTCAACATGTTACCTCTTCTGGGCTTCCCAGCACAACCCCAGTCCCAGTTTCCCTTAGTAACCTGACTAGGCACAGAACACCATGAATGGGATGCTCTGGGACCCCATGGAATTGACTGTGTGTGCTCAGTTAAACCTTCTGAAAGCTCAGGGAGAGAAATGGATTCCCTGTGGTAAGTCAGTTGTGTGTCATGAGGAGCTTTGAAAACCTTACTCTGATTTTACCAGTGCCTGCTGGAAATGAAGCATTTCAGTGAGTTCAAGCACTGAGCTGCAGAAGTCCTGGCTTTGCTTGGTAAGAATAAACAGTGGGGACATGTCTTCAAAGTTGGACTAGGTGAACTCTGCTGGACTAGATGAACTCTGTTGCTCCTTCTAACAGCATCTCTGTGCTGTTGTAATGAACATACAGGTTGCAAAGGGATCCTTCAGTGCTGTCACCAGTCAGTTCTGCATGGACACCTGTGACATGCACTCAGTGATGGAGGGGTTTAGTTTCTAGACACAAGCAACAAGCAGAATATGAAGAATTTATTTGAGTTAGATGCTGTGCAGCAGAATAGTCTCAGACCTTGGGTTTTTTATTCTATAGGTATCTTGATGTGGAATGTGTCATTTTGCTGTATTATTTTACTTGTTTTAGTTCATCCTTTGCTTGCTTTTAGGGCAATCAAGTGAGACTGGCAGGGCACTGACCTTTGTCTAGTTGCCATGTTACCTTAATGAAAATCAGCTGGAAAAGGCAGGGCTAATTGCTTTGATTTAATCTTGAAATGTTGATGACTCATTAATGGCTCTTTCAGAACAGCTATCTGCTCAAGGTAAAAGGAGCTGATAAAAATAGCTTCCTTGAGATGAAATGAAGCAGCTTGAGTGCTGGAAGTTTTGAATATCTAGGTCCTGAGTGTTGCACACTGCTTGCTGGAAACATCATCTCTGGCTTTGATATCCACATCCTCTACTGCAGGGTAGGAGGAACAAACCTTCTGCTCAAGTCTCAGAGCACCAGTGACTTGGTTGAGATGTTCCTCTGAGAAGGCTGGAGCTTCCATCCAAGCCGTGAGCCCCTCCACATCTAGAACATGACTCTGAAACCATCTGGGGAATATGTAGAGCAGTTCTTAGGTTTAAAAGATTTTTCCTCTCGCTGGGACTGCTAATTTTATTTTTTTCTGCAGTTACAAAAGGTTGCAGAAAGTGGAAGTGTGAGGGGGGGAAAAGGGTTGGCAAAGAGCAGAGCAGCAACCAAGCAAACTGGGAGTGGAAAGGGAGGTTACTGTTTGAGGTGAGTGAGCAGAGACTTGTACCTGGGGAAGAACATGAGTTGAGAGCCACTGTGGGAATGCACAGAACACTTCAGTGATCAGGTTGAGTTCAGATTTGATATTAGGAAGAATTTCTTTAGTGAAAGGGTAATTAAACACTGGAAAAAGGCTGCCCAGGGAAGTGGTGGAGTCGCCATCCATGAATTTTCCTTCATTATTTTTTCTTGCTGTCTCTCCTTTGCCTTTCTTTGCCACATCGATGGGCAGACACCTGACAGGACCACAACCCCACTTGGCTTCTGACTCTGGTGCCATGAAAGAGCAGCTTTCAGTGAGTGCAAAGGCCACAGCTTGTGCTGGGACATCACTGACCTGTGGGATTGCTCTGGTACCCTGCTCATCAAGAGACAGTGTCTGTGGATGTGCCAGTTTGAAAGGGGTAGGACTGGGGCAGTTTCATGCCAAAGCAGCTTGTAACTGACAGTAAATGAGACCTAATTCATGTCCTGCAGCTGACCCCTTCCATCCAGTACATCAGGAATTCTGAAGCCTTCCAACTCTATGGACTTCTCTCTTTTTTGCTGCAGAGTGCAAGAAGTTCCCTAGTAATATGTCACCTGTCTTCTTCGGTATTGTGAATTTCTTAGGGTCTGAGCAGGACAGTTTAAAGGGCAGACTCTGTGTCTTGCAATCCTCTAGAAGACTTTTGAGACAAAGACATTCAGAGGTACAAAATGCTAAGCAGGCAGGTGGATTTCAGTGTCTTTATATCACTGTCTTCAGGACTCTCAGCAATAAAAATCTTCTCAACACAAAGATGTGAACTGAATGGAAAGCATCTCTTTATGTGGACTGGGAAGACAAGTTCATGTAACATCTTCAGAGTGGCAAAAATCTCCATGAGCTCAGATATTTAACCCCTAAGTGATCACCGGGGCTACCAATCTAGTTCTGTGCTTAACCATGTTTTCCCATCTCTTTTTTTCATGCCTTACTGTCTTGGTGCAGACCTGCTGCTCTGTAGCACCTGCAGTCTTTCCATGTGCCAAAGAAAATGCTTAGTTATCAAAATCAGATTTATTCAGCTCTTTGGTGCTCTTCTCTGCAATGCAGAGTTGTTTCCTAGGCTACATTTGCTAGCAAGATACAGATTCTGTTGTCAGATATCCCATCCCCTGCCTTTTGCCTCATGCCTTGATCCAGTGAAGGTAAATCATTGACCTGTCCTGCTTTATCAGTGGAGATGGTTTTTAGCTTCCCCAAGCTGAGGTTAGTTTTTCAATATTTTTTTTTTTTTCCTGAAAATAGCCTTCAAATACACGATGGAAGGTGGCAGCACAAACGAAGAGGAGGAATCCAAACTTTGTGTGTGTTGTTAGAAAACAGCCTCTGCTCAGGCTCTGCATTGCCTTTTTGTGCTAAAACCAGAGTAGCTGTGTATTGATTCTCAGAAGGATTATTGCCTTTGGGGGATCAGCCCCATGCCTGCAGCTCCAGCCTGTCTGTCTGTCTGTCTGTCTGTCTGTCAGCAGTGCAGGTGTGTGCAGTGTCACCGGGGTCTGGGAGCAGGAGATGAGCTGGTGGTGAAACCAGGAGCTTAACTCTAGGTTGAAGAAAGCACAGAAGCAGGGTTTAATGAGTGATGATGAAGTAGTAGGAGAAACAATTGTAGGATGAGGGGGAAGAGACAAAGTGGGAATGGGGAAGGAGGAGGTTTTTATTGTGCATTGTGGGGCTGTGATGCACCAGTGGGTCTGCCCCAGCCTGACTCAGGAGCTGAGGATGGTCTCTAACAGTTCTCCCCATGCCCCAGCTCCCAGACAGATCTGTCTGAGTTGTCTTCTGGTTTCCCACAGTTTCCAGCAGGTACTGGCTATAAACCAGTTGAGTGTCTCTGCTTAATGGTCAGCTCAGCCCTCTCTGCTCTGGGACAAAACAGGGAGCTCAAGGCAGGCAGTTTTACAGTTGCAGATGGATGAATCCATCAAGCAGGGATGTCATTAACTTTCCCCTCTGTTCAACCTTCACAGCTCTTCCCATTGATGCTGAGATCAGCTAATTACCCAGATTATGCAATTTGCTGTACATAATACATATCATTTAGTAATGAAGGAGTAGTGCTGTGTGGCCACGGGTCACATAAACCTGCCTGTGACTACAAGGGTCTGGCAGGAAGCTTTGCAGAAAAGAGTTAAATAAAAGTCAGATCACTGACAGGAAAAGATCTCAAGACATCTTTATGTTCTTTTGGTAATAAAGCTAATAAAGCCACCAAAAAAATATGGTTTTGAATAAGTAGATTTCAACTCCAGTATTAGCAATGTCCTGGATGCTTTGATGAGTCTCCTGAATCATCCAGATGTCAATGATGCAGAAGAATTGATCTCATTTTTCTGGGAGATCAGGCAGATTTTGCTTTGGGATCCTGTGGTTAGTATGTTGCTGTATTTTCTGGTTTGGACATGGTTACTGATAGTAAACATTACATTAATTTTGCTGGCTCTGTTACGGCACCTAGGGACCAAACTTTTGTGGTTTGTTTTGTTTTTCTGTGCCCTACAAAACTCTGGGAAACATGTCCTGCCCCAGGCAACTGCTGGGAAACCCCTGAGGTGAAAGTGAGGAGGTGCACTGGGTTTGCATGGCAAAGTTTTGAATGCAGGGGAGGTGCAGGAGTGGCTGTGAGGTGAGGCTGGGGCTGCCCTCATGTTGGACAGAGACCACTTCAGCTCTTTTTTAAATTAAACTGACTTTCTTCACCTACAAGTTTTTAATCTTATTTTCTGCCTGTTGAGGAGAGGCAGAGAATGAGGTCTGGTGGGCACCTGCTATCCAGGCAGGGTCAGCCCACTGCAGGAGGATGAGATCAATACAGCAACACTCATTCATTCTTTCAGCATTTTTCAAGCTTGGCTGTGTGTTTATGGTGGGTGAGTGGCACTGGGAACAGGCTGTTGTGCTAGGGAATGGCTTCCAGAAATACAAAGGGAGGGATTTTCATGCAGCTCTTTCAGTGGTGATCTCTGGCAGTATTTTAAGGCAGGTGGAAATGTTTTGAATTCAGTACGTGGTCTGTAGCTAAACACACAGGCTGGTTTTCAGTCCCAGAACACAACTGGGATGCAGTGTGCTGACTCAACGATATTTTTATCTCCTAACAGCTCAGTGAAGTCATAGGAAGAAATTCTCCCTGCTGCAGCACATACTCTTTCCCAAAATAGAGACACTAGAATAAATCGACTTATTTTGTACCTGAAATTCCAGGTTGGTTGTCTTGCTTCAGAGGATTTCAAAACACATCTTCTTTCACTGAAACAAACTCCCTGATCTGTAGTGATTATCTTCATTCCCTACCAACCTGTATCACTTTCCTGGAGTTTTGCTGATGTCACAAGCTATTAAACATGGTCCATAAAATTCCACAGGGCTGTGAAAGCTGAATGTAGATTTCTGCCTCCCCTAACTTAGCTCCAAAGATGAGGCTCATGAGTTCACGGCCAGGCTGGTGCCATCAGCTGACCCAGGAGGTTGGATCAGATGATCTCTGAGGTCCCTTCCAACCTGAAGTAAGAAGGTAGAAGGATTTCAGGGTGGATTTGTGAGCTAGCTGAGGTCAGCTGTAGTTCTCTGCAGCCTGGAGCATCCTGTGAAAAGTTTGCATAAATGATTTTCAATACTGAGGTAGCAGAGGCACTTGAAGTAATTGGTGTATGTGCACTGCCTTGTAAACCTATTTAAAGAGAAATAATGAGCTGCATTCTTCTCTTAGAATGAACTAAATCCTGAGTAATTCTCTGAAGTTAAATCTTTCCTCCTATCATATTCTGGATGTAACAGCTAATTATAGCAATTAACTGATTTTCACAGAGGATGACCAACAGGAGCAGTTACATGATGTAATAGTTTTTAGCTAACATTATACTGCCATCAGCAAGTCTGCTAACCTTCTGTTGATTGATCCAAAGATAAATTCTCATGCACAGGAAAAGACATTTTATCCTAAACACTTCATGGGTAATTACAGAATCTTCTCTCTATGTAAAGATTTAGATTCTATTCTAAAAAGAGTTAAAACCTAGTGCCTCAAATGATCTCAATTTACATGATATAATTAAGATCAGGTAGCTGAGAAGGAGGAAAAAAAATATCTTGGTAATGATTCCCTTAAAAAAAAAAATTATTTAATGGGAACTACTCCAGGAGTAGTAACTGCAGGAGTGACAGGGTTTTTCTTACTAACATTTGGCAAGTGCAGCAAATCTCTCTGGAGGCTCCAGCAGGTGAGAGGAAGGTTGAGCTGTGGGTTGATCCTGGCTGGTCTAGAAACCTTCCCTTGCTGTGCTCACTGTGATCATGTCTTTGGGTTTGTCCCGTGGACTGGGGGTTTGATGGAAACCTGTCCTGGAACAACTCTTTGCTATGAGCTGTGGTCTGGGACTGGCTTCTTCCTTCAGGTGTTTGCTCACTGAGTGGTTTGGACCCTGCCCCCTACCTCCAGTTTCTTCTCCTTTATACTGTTTCTTCTTAACCTTAGCTAATAGGAACCTAGGAAAGGTGCTGCTTTCATTTCATCTAAGTGCATCTTACAGCTCACTGAGGGCCTGGGTCCCTGATTGAGGCTACTGCAGCTGGACAAAGCCTCCAGACACCACTTCAGAAAGACTCCAAAATGGTCTTTTGTGAGTATAAAGCCATGTCAACTCCTGCTAAAACCACAGAGGGATCAAAGTCCAGATTCTCCTCTTCTCTTTCTGCATGCTCTATATGCACCCCAGGTGACCCTGTCCCATCACACTCCTGAAAGCATGTACAGTTCCATTTAGACTTCAATACTCTAGAAGTCTTCTAGGCCCAGTGCTAAAATAACCCAGTAGCATTGTATTTCAGAACAGCAAGATCCAAACCAAATTCTTGTTTGAATATCCATAAGGTGGGATTTATCTCACTGAATTTTAGCCATTTCTGACTGATCTGTCTTCTCAGTTCCATTTCTGGTCAACAGAGAACAATGCACAGCCCAAATCACCCTCTGGATATGCCCATCTTTGGCATCCATTTCACATCTGTGCTGCTTCTATGCCTCAAAACAGGTGAGGAAAACCTGTTTTACCTTGGCTTGAAGATGGACAAGCTGCTTGGATGAGCTTTGAGAGCCACCATTGCAATGCAAAAAAAAGAGAGGTTCAGAGGTGACCAGCTAACAATTCCTACTTGAAATATGCTCAGGCTCTTAAGATTCATCACTGAGCTTAGCCAAGAGCTGAAGCTGGTGAAATGCTTTTAGACTGTCACAGCATGTGCTGGCAGCACCCCATTATATGCTATAAAATGAGAAGAGAATTAAAAATCCCCTTTCTCCCTCCCATGCCATTTCAAACCCCCAGAGAGAATAATTATCAGGTGATAAGAAAGCACCTGCCCACATAACAGCAGGTTTTCCATATGAGCACTGTGTTGGATTAATAAGGTTGTGTCAGGGGAACAGCCTCATTTTTCCACCTGCCTGAGCTTTTGCAGGTTATTCATGGTCTTCCTGGCCAGCTCAGCTCCCTGCTCATGAGCAGAAAACACTCGTGTGCAGGCTGGGACATGCCTTGGGATGCTGGACTGAGAGACCAAGGAGCAGTGCAGACAGCCCCATCTGGCACTCAGTGACATCTGGGTGTCTTTCATCTGCCTTTTCTGATTCCTAAGGTGGTGTGTGCACAGAAAAAACCTCACAGAACAATGTGGTCCCTCACAGTTCCCTCTCAGAATTCATCTCCTGCTTCTTCACTTCCTTTTTTGTTATCACTTGCAACTCAAATTTCCTGCTATCTGCCCAGTGCTAGCAGCCATTAGAGGAAATTTATCTGATCTCACTTAAAAGTGTTGAGACACACTGTCCCGACAAGAGGGTTTGGCACATGATTCCCCTTTGAAAACATGGAAGCACTAACACCAAGCCTAGGAAGCCAACCCTTGGTGGTTGAAGCAGTTGGTGAACTTTCAGCTCCAAGCTCTAACAGGGAGTTGTTATCAGTGTAGCATGGAGCATATCTACAGCAGTGCCTGCTCACCAGATAAACCACCCCTGGACACAGGGTTCTCCACTGCTGTGCTTGCTTTGTGTTAATTATTCACCAAACTGGGCACGGCTTTGAAGGATGGAAAAGGAAAAACTGATAGGGAGGCAATGCTCAAGCCCAGTGTTCATTAAGGTCGTTTCATTAATGAAAGTTTCCTGTTCCTCGTTGTGACCATGTAAGAAAGATCTGAGCTGAGTGTTGCTTTTCACCTGAGGACTGTTTTCTTGCACTTGTTTTTCAACCTTATTCTCCTTCTCAGATGGGGAAGGAGGGTATTTGTCCAGAAAATCAACAGGTGTAGGGTTGTTAATAGCTGTAGTAGGACTTTAAGATTTAGAATTGCTGATGTGTTTCCCTCCCTCTCTCTGCAGGGACTTCTCTCAAACTTAATTTGTGACTGCCTAAAGAAATGATTTATAACCTGGCACATCAGCACTCATCTCCACAATCAAAATTCAGGCTCTTGGTGTTGCTGAATATTTTGCTTATCTTGTGGAATAGTATGATATGGAGGGGGTTGTATTAAGAAGAATCAAGTTGACTTCACAAAAATCAGGAGAACTTGCCCCTTCTTCTCCCCTTTTACAAGCTGCATTTTGGAAAGCACCGTGGCTCAGCTAAATGGCCTCGTAGCTGCCAAGAAGCATCTGGAATTTTTATGCTTTTCTATCAGGTTTAGTTATGAAAGCTGGCAGGCTTGACTTTGGCAAGGGGTTATCTGTCTCCTACTTGCAGTCTTCTTTTTTTTCTTGTTTTGTTTTTCTTGTCTTGTAGACAGTCTGTTTCTTCCATGAGGGATATTTAGGCTTAAGGAAGACACGGGGCTTTTTGGCAACCAAACACAGCAGAAGCTGACAGGGTGTGTTGTGCTTCTGTCCAGACATCTTAAGACATGCAAGTGTGACAGGATCTGTCTGAATTATCCCATGAGAGTGTGGTTTTCTAAAAGGCAATGGTTCTTATAAAATACTGGATCTGTGATCTGGACAAGAGTTTGACATAAAAAAGTCAAACCACACCACACACATACACAAATAAAAAAAAAAACTAAAACACACACAAAAGGCAAACCAACCAAAAAAAACAAACAAAACCCACCCAAAACAAAACAACTCCCTGTAAATCTGCACAACTTGTTCTGGTTCCTGATGGACATTGCTGTGGTAGAGACACATTCCCTATGCTGACTGTGATAATCAGATGTTGTAGAGCCTCTTGACCTTTTAGCAAGACTCATTCCCTGGATATCTTTCCTTCTGTTATTTTCTGAGGGTCCTTGTCTCTCCTGAGCTCTGCTTTCCTCTTGCAGCCTCTGCTGTGGACCTGGAGGTTTCATCCAACCTCCATGGCCCAAGGTATTTGAATCTTACCAGGAAAAATATCCCATGAATGGGCACACTTGGGAATCCAGTCCTATTCTAGCCAACACCTCCTGATTTTCTCAGCCACCTTTGCTAATGAGTATTGCAAAGCTCTGTGTCCAGGGCAGGATTCCCAGTGAACACTGGTTTGTGCTCCATCCTGAACCATTCATGCAGCTGCTGTGCTTTGCTTAGGTGCTTTCACCTCACAGCTCATAAGGTCACTGAATTGCTGACTGAATTCCAAGCAGTGAAGGCTCTGGGAGAGGAGCACAGCTCCTCAGGTTCTCATTCACCTCAGCAGCCATTAAAGTGCTGCACACTGGGACTCATTTGCCTCAGCTGGTTGCTCACACTGTTTTCTTGAGTCATCTGTCCTGGGAGAGCTCCAGTTTGGGCTCCTTTCCCCTCTCTCCCACTATCCTGTTAATCAGCTCACAGTGCTTCTCAATTGCACAGTGCTTTACTAGGGTAATAAAGTGCAGTTACACCTCTCATTGCCATTGCCATCTCTCTGTGTATTCAGTAATTATGGCAAGTGACTAATTGAATTCTGAATTTCAGCTAAGAGGCAATTACTATAAAGATCAAACATCATTATCAGCCTGTGATCTGACAGCCTTTGAGAAGGGGGTTAGGCAGGGAGGGAGTTTTATAGCTCGGTGCTCTCCTGCTCTGTCAGCCTGAGAAACAAATTGTGCTTCAGCCCTGGGTAATGACTTTCCTCCTCCAGCCTTAGTGCTTTGCAGCAACTCAGCACCACTACAGATCAACAGGAGATTTAATGACCTGTTGGACTAAGCAGCAGGGAGAACCTTTAAGAAAAGACTGCATCTTTCTCACTCGTGTGGTTTTTAGGTATCTGTGGAGGCAGAAATTCTCACATCTCCTGGCCAATTGAATTTTTCCCAATAATGTATGGACAGGAGTTGGATGATAGCCTGGGTTTAAAACAATTGCATCATCCAGACTCAAGTGAAGGGAAGTCTTTAAAACAGGCACAGGGGGGATTGTTCCACGTGAATTTCGAGCCAGTATTTTGTTTAGCCCAGACACCTAAATGTAGTTGTCTTTATGAAGGTGCCTATATGTGCTCCAGGGGATTAAGTCAATGGATTAATTCAGCTCCATAAATGGCCACTGATGAGCTGGATCCCTGCTGCCTGCACTAAGTAGGGGTCACTTCACTTGCTGAAACTTGGAAGTGTAGTGCTATTGGGATGGCCTGGCTTGAGAGGATGCTTTGGACACCATGGGCTGTCTCAGCTGTGGATGTCTGTCTAGCAGCACTGTCTGTGTGTCCCTTAGCTGTGAGCATCTGCATCATGACACCAGAACCTGCACATCTTCATCTGGAGCTGGCTTGCAGCTGCAGAGAGGAGTGTAGGAACAGGACAAGCATGAAGGAGCACTGCTCTTGGGTGCTCTTTTAGTTTCCAGCAATCCAAGTTTCTGTGACTTGCTAAAGCAGCGGTGATGTCTGTGCCTGTCAGATAAGTGATAAAGGTTTGATCTTTCTTCTGTGTGACACTGGCCTTTCAGCAAAGATTAATTTGAAGAGATGTGTGTGGAAATGTTAAACCCAGCAGGAATCTCAGGCTTTTGCAACAGGTTTTTTGGGGAGTCAGATTCTGGTTTCTGTTAAGTTAGAATGAAGAGGTTTGGTTTGGGGCTTTTTTGCCTTTTTTTTTCTGGTTGTTTTGGTTTGGTTTAGGTTGGTTTTTTTTATGTGCTGACAACCAGATGGAGGGAAAAGGTGGTAACGTGGGGAATAGTCTGATACAGATTGCTATGTAATATCCCTCTTTTATTTCTTTTTACTTAAAAATACATGCAGGTCTGGCATGAAAAGTGTTGGTTTCTCTGTGCATTCATATTTGCATGTGTGCTGTCTTAGCCACAAAGTGCAAATATCCTTGGGAGGCTTCAGCCTTGCCCTAGATCTTCCTCTCAGTCCAGCACAGTGACCCCAACCAGAAGAAAGTAACCTCCATTTGTTCCAAAGCTATAATATTTGCCACTAATTACAGGGTATACTTTTGATTTCAAGCACTGCAGCTCTTTTCCTAAGTGAAATGCTTTTCTAAACTGGAGAAGTCTTGAGGACTTCTCAGCTTTTAAAAGGTTCTGTTCCTGCTTTTGTTTTTGACATGACCTGGGTGAATCACTTGAGTTTTTTAGCAGATAGGAAATTGGTCTAGAAAGAGAATAATTAGACAGCTTGAGCTTTTCATAAAGCATTTTAGGACTTCTTGGGAAAGGAAAACAATAGAAAACTGAGCAAAGTTTCTTATGTGTTTGTAAGCCAGAAGAATCATCACCTAGATGAGCTAGACAGAGCTGGGGTCAAAAATGCTTTTCTAGGGGAACATTTATTGCCTAAAGTGTTTATCTCCCTTCCAAGACTCTTCTGTAAATGCATTCTAATTCTACATGAGTGTCAAAAAACCCCAACCATGACACCTTCAGAAAACCTCTGTCTGCACAAAGCTTTCAGGATGATTGTTGGCTGATACACAAAGCAATAAACACTGGTTGTATAACTGGGTTTTTTTTTTCCTCTCCTCACTTTGGTCTGAATATCCCTCATTCACAAATACAGCATGTGGAGAGAGATTTTTCTCTTTGCTCTCCTGGCTGTCTGGCTGCTGTTCCAGTGATGCCTCTGTCACTTGTGGTTGCCAGAAATAGCAAGCAGGGTACTGGGGCATTGTGAATCCTACCTGGCTCTGTCTTGTCACTGCAACAAGCACAAGAAACCCACCAAAGAGGAAGGATGGCGTGTGAAGAAATAATTTATAGCCCCATGATTCAATCCCTGGTTTCAGAGGCTTGTTGTTTTTCTGAGACTTTGACAAAAGGGCTAAGAATAGTAGACACACAAAGTGATGGATCCTTTATGCAACACAGGTTGTTTTCTGCCTGGTTCATTTGATCTGAATCCTACAAAATCTGAGCAGCCAATCTAAGGAATTTGTCGTTGCAGTTCCTGTTGGATTTACTGGGGATCATGGGGGATAAGTACCCAAGAGAAATATTTTTGCTTAATACCAGGCAAAATGTCTTATTTTGTACAATAAATGAATAAATATTATTGGAGGAGACGTTGGGAGAATCTCACAATATCCCAGTGATTAGGACACTCTGAAAGGAAGGAATCCAAGGAAGGAATCCATTGAACTGGGTTCAAGTTCCTCCTGAAGACCAACAACTCCATGTTGTGAGGAACTTCTGGGCCAACAAACACTGGAATGTTTTGTTTTCCTCCTGTGTTCTTAGAATTTTTCTAGTTTTTATTTTATTTTGGGAGGGCAAAACCTGAGTCCAATATACCTGTCTCACTAAGTTGACTCTTTTTGTTCCAGAAATGATTTGTTCAGCTCAGAAAATGTCATCCAGCTTTAAGGCTGACACTGAAAAAAGACAGGTCTCCACTCTCTCTTCTGCTTTTCTAGGCAAGAATTTCACAGAACCTATCTTAATGTTGCAAACCTAAGGGGAAAAAAACCCTTCACTTCTTCCTGCCTACCTTCCAGTGGCAAACTTTGCATAAATATCTCCCTGCATGATGCAAAATTATCATTATGTCCTGAAGCCAGTGGTAGGAAGGGACTGGTAGGATGTGCTGAACAAGGCAAGTTGCAAGCATTCTAATATTGCAAGGTTTATTCTGGCTGTGGTAAATATGCAGGTTTAATCTACCCCAAAAAGGAAGGCAGCTTATTCAACTTGGTCAGAGGCAAAAATAATTTAGCAGTTGTTTTAAAGAGGAGAGAGAGAAAAAAAACAAACCACATTTTTTAGGATATCAGAAAAAAAAAATATCCCAGTGGAGCAGTTGAACAGACTGNCAACAGGTTTTTTGGGGAGTCAGATTCTGGTTTCTGTTAAGTTAGAATGAAGAGGTTTGGTTTGGGGCTTTTTTGCCTTTTTCTTTCTGGTTGTTTTGGTTTGGTTTAGGTTGGTTTTTTTTATGTGCTGACAACCAGATGGAGGGAAAAGGTGGTAACGTGGGGAATAGTCTGATACAGATTGCTATGTAATATCCCTCTTTTATTTCTTTTTACTTAAAAATACATGCAGGTCTGGCATGAAAAGTGTTGGTTTCTCTGTGCATTCATATTTGCATGTGTGCTGTCTTAGCCACAAAGTGCAAATATCCTTGGGAGGCTTCAGCCTTGCCCTAGATCTTCCTCTCAGTCCAGCACAGTGACCCCAACCAGAAGAAAGTAACCTCCATTTGTTCCAAAGCTATAATATTTGCCACTAATTACAGGGTATACTTTTGATTTCAAGCACTGCAGCTCTTTTCCTAAGTGAAATGCTTTTCTAAACTGGAGAAGTCTTGAGGACTTCTCAGCTTTTAAAAGGTTCTGTTCCTGCTTTTGTTTTTGACATGACCTGGGTGAATCACTTGAGTTTTTTAGCAGATAGGAAATTGGTCTAGAAAGAGAATAATTAGACAGCTTGAGCTTCTCATAAAGCATTTTAGGACTTCTTGGGAAAGGAAAACAATAGAAAACTGAGCAAAGTTTCTTATGTGTTTGTAAGCCAGAAGAATCATCACCTAGATGAGCTAGACAGAGCTGGGGTCAAAAATGCTTTTCTAGGGGAACATTTATTGCCTGAAGTGTTTATCTCCCTTCCAAGACTCTTCTGTAAATGCATTCTAATTCTACATGAGTGTCAAAAAACCCCAACCATGACACCTTCAGAAAACCTCTGTCTGCACAAAGCTTTCAGGATGATTGTTGGCTGATACACAAAGCAATAAACACTGGTTGTATAACTGGGTTTTTTTTTTCCTCTCCTCACTTTGGTCTGAATATCCCTCATTCACAAATACAGCATGTGGAGAGAGATTTTTCTCTTTGCTCTCCTGGCTGTCTGGCTGCTGTTCCAGTGATGCCTCTGTCACTTGTGGTTGCCAGAAATAGCAAGCAGGGTACTGGGGCATTGTGAATCCTACCTGGCTCTGTCTTGTCACTGCAACAAGCACAAGAAACCCACCAAAGAGGAAGGATGGCGTGTGAAGAAATAATTTATAGCCCCATGATTCAATCCCTGGTTTCAGAGGCTTGTTGTTTTTCTGAGACTTTGACAAAAGGGCTAAGAATAGTAGACACACAAAGTGATGGATCCTTTATGCAACACAGGTTGTTTTCTGCCTGGTTCATTTGATCTGAATCCTACAAAATCTGAGCAGCCAATCTAAGGAATTTGTCGTTGCAGTTCCTGTTGGATTTACTGGGGATCATGGGGGATAAGTACCCAAGAGAAATATTTTTGCTTAATACCAGGCAAAATGTCTTATTTTGTACAATAAATGAATAAATATTATTGGAGGAGACGTTGGGAGAATCTCACAATATCCCAGTGATTAGGACACTCTGAAAGGAAGGAATCCAAGGAAGGAATCCATTGAACTGGGTTCAAGTTCCTCCTGAAGACCAACAACTCCATGTTGTGAGGAACTTCTGGGCCAACAAACACTGGAATGTTTTGTTTTCCTCCTGTGTTCTTAGAATTTTTCTAGTTTTTATTTTATTTTGGGAGGGCAAAACCTGAGTCCAATATACCTGTCTCACTAAGTTGACTCTTTTTGTTCCAGAAATGATTTGTTCAGCTCAGAAAATGTCATCCAGCTTTAAGGCTGACACTGAAAAAAGACAGGTCTCCACTCTCTCTTCTGCTTTTCTAGGCAAGAATTTCACAGAACCTATCTTAATGTTGCAAACCTAAGGGGAAAAAAACCCTTCACTTCTTCCTGCCTACCTTCCAGTGGCAAACTTTGCATAAATATCTCCCTGCATGATGCAAAATTATCATTATGTCCTGAAGCCAGTGGTAGGAAGGGACTGGTAGGATGTGCTGAACAAGGCAAGTTGCAAGCATTCTAATATTGCAAGGTTTATTCTGGCTGTGGTAAATATGCAGGTTTAATCTACCCCAAAAAGGAAGGCAGCTTATTCAACTTGGTCAGAGGCAAAAATAATTTAGCAGTTGTTTTAAAGAGGAGAGAGAGAAAAAAAACAAACCACATTTTTTAGGATATCAGAAAAAAAAAATATCCCAGTGGAGCAGTTGAACAGACTGTCTGGAATAGTTTTACAAAGTAATTACTAGAAATTCTTGGAGGTTCTGCTTTTTAATCTGGACTGAACACATCCTGTTGGTAGGGGGATGGACAACATGACCCACTGTGCCCTTCAGCTGTTCTCTGCATCTGTGATACTCAGATTGCCACAGTCACTGCTAGCTCCACTCTCCAAACCTTTGTACTTTCTAGGGAGCTTGTTCAGTGGAAATTCTGATTTTCTGGTTGATGGACCCTTCATCTCCCAGCTTGGCTGACAGCTAACAGGGATCAGCAAGCTGCCAAAGCAGTGAGATACCCTCAGCTCTGCCCAGCTCTGAACAGATTGTGCTTGAGTTTGCTATTTATTCACTGCAGTAGCAGATGAACTTCTCTCAAAAGTAGAGAATCACAGAATAATCTGGGTTGGAAGGGACTTTTAACCCACTGGATTTGAACACACCCAGTGCTGGAGCAACTCAGGGGCCACTCTGCTGGGGAGGATCCCAGGTAAAAGGCATAAAGAGTTGAGATGGCAGCTTTCCATTTTCATCATGACTAGAACATAAACAACATTCAGAAGGTGATCTGCAGAAGACTAAAATCTCTTTCAAAACCAGCTTAGTTCCAGTTGTCAAGGACAAGATCCATCCCAGCAGAGCTCACAGGCAGGGTCTGCAGCTGCCTTTCAGCTGCTAATGACTGGAAGGATGTGGGTACCTTCCTGCTGAGAATTACATCCTTTTACCTTTACCCCATGCTCCTGTCTCTTGTTTGTCTGATGCATTTAATGGATTTTTCTTGACTAAACACAAGCCTGTGACCAGGCCAATCTATACAGATTGAGTTACTGCTCCCTAAAAGGTTTTATGTTCTTCAACAGAGTCAATAAAAAAAAAAAGAAAAAGAAAAAAATGACACTCATCAAATACTCCTCTTGGCATATTCCAGTTGGAAATGCAACAGCTGCTGTTAGAAATGAAATTAAGGTCAAGGTTTTACCTCTTAAACTGATGGAGAACATTGAACCTAAGCTGTGGTTTCAAGCTGTTCCAGAGGATAGAAGTGTCCTGTTAATCACAGTTGAGGTTGGAAAGGACTCCTGGGGGTTTTCTGGTCCAACCCCCCTCAGGCAGGGCCACATAGAGCCAGGATTCTGTCCAGGACCTGGTCTCAGAGTAAGGGGGCAAAAGATGTCCTGAGACACATTTAGCTTGGCATGTTGAGTAGTGCTAAACAGAGCAGTGAGGAGTCTAATCACTTGATTGGGAAGACTGCACCCCAAAAATTGCACAGAAAATGGCAATCTGTACCTGGATCTCCAGTCAGAAAGAGAGGGAAGTGTGCAAATTGATCTGTAAACCAGTGACCCCAATGGAAACTGAGCTCCTTAAACTTTAGCACAAGCTTCTGTAGTTGACTTGAATGTTGCCAGGCATTTTATTGTGGCCTTGTGACTTGAATAAACAATGAAAAAATGCAAATAGACAATAGCAATATGAAATTCAGTGATGTGTGTGGCTGTGGTGTAATCTGGAGCATCTTGGTGAGCTGCTCCTTGTTGCTTTCCATGTTGACTTTCCTGCTCTGTAGGAAAAAAACACCTTTTGGAATGTTTTTCTACCTTTCTCAGTGGCTGTTGTCAACAGCTCTTCTAGAAACATTCAGTCTGATGCTTTTAGTTGATATCTACTGATGTTTGGGTGCTGAACTAGCACTGAATGTCCATGGGAAAGGCCCAAGGAGAAGTTGGGTAAAGGGCAGCAGGACGTGATGAAGAGCTCATAGGAAGCTCATAGGAGGCTGGCTGTGTCCTGTGGGGATCTTTCTGGATTTCCTGTTTTATTTTAATTCTCTTGTTTCTAAGACACGAGAGACACTTCTTTCTATTATAATAAGCATGGAATCTCAGTCTATTTCTTGGGATTGGATGTGCCTTGGGTGGGTGAAGGTTGTTTGTACAGCAGAACTGCACAGTTCTCTCTGAGTTCTTTGGGATGAAGAGGAGTTCTTGCCAGAAGTTGAACTCCCCTCCTCACCCCCAGTAAAACTCACAATTCCCAAAGCTCCTCAGGGAGACCTGGCAATTGGATGTGAAATGTCTCTGCTTCAGTAAAGTAATTTTCACTGGGAGATCTGGCACCTTGGAAAAGCTCAATTAAAGAGAAATAAAAGAAAAGAAATAAAATATTATCAATAAGTATCTTTAAGTAGTTGTTGTCTCTCCATCTGTTTATGTCCTTTATTTTTCCTCTCCTCATCAGGATGTTTTGATCCTCCCAGAAGTGTAAAACATTGATTTGCCTTGTGAATAGTCTCTTCTGAAAATTTTTTCTTCAATCTGTGAAATAAGTAGTGTGTTTAAAGTCCAGCACAGAGCATTCAACTCTCTTTTATTTTGGTCTGCACCAGGAAATGCCTACAGAGAATGCCTGGGCAATGGGACGTGGGCTTCCAAGATCAACTACTCTCAGTGTGAGCCTATTCTGGATGACAAGGTCTGTATTTTTCTCTTCATTCTTCTCAGTGACATTTCTCAGTTAAGTTTAACATACTAATTTGGGATTTCTGCCACAGATTCCCTTTCTGTCTCTGCAGATCCTCCCTATAAATTCAGGCAAATCACTTATCCTCTCTCCATATCCCCTACTCACATGGATTTTAAAGAAGGATGTTTTATTACCCTCTTTCTCAGATTATACATGTTTATGCAGATCCTTCCTAGCTTTGTTCAGAGCCTAGAGCTGCTACAGTAAATATTAGTAATAATAACAATAAGACCAAAAGCTTCTTTGGCACTGAAAAATTAGCTTTCACCAGCTGATTCTGCCCTGCACCTATCAGTTCTGAGGTCTCACAGGTACCTGGCCTCCCCAGATCCCTGTGTCATTTTCCCTTCAGCAAATATGTAAAGGGGCAGCAACAGAAAAATACATAAAAAGCAGACTCAGGTCCCAGCTGTGGTTCAAAGACTGAGCCAGTCTTGCATTATCTAGGAGTTTACAGAATGAAATTAGCATATGGGGTTAAGCTCCTTCAAAGAGGCTGCAAGCAATTATGCAAAGTCCTTTTCTTGTCAAATGTCTCAGCTTTTCTCAGAGGCATCACAGCCATTCACCCTCACAGCTTAAACCTTCAAGCCTTTCATGCCACGTTTTCTTCCTCTCAAAACCCCTGGTTTGAGTGTTGTGCTGGTTCCCAAGCACAGAGGCTTTGTGCTGTCTCTCTCCCAGGGATGACCTTCCCCTTTAGGAACCAGGGGGGAACCCAGCAGCTCAGCTCTGTGTTTTGGGGTTCACTCCACTCATTCCATCACTGGGTTTGTGCCATGCCAGCTGAAAGCAGAGAGGAGGAAGAGGAGGTCTCACCTGCTGAGGGCTGCTTACAGATTTCAGCCAGATTTAGTGCTCAGGAGCTACCTGGACTAGTGCTGTCCCCCAGAGGCTCATGCTGTGCTTTGGCTGTGGCCCAGCACCCCTCCTGTGAGATTACATTGCTGCAGGAGTGCTGGGGCCAGCACAAGCAAGGGGAATGGAAGTGTGGCTGGAGATAAGGGTCAGCAGAGCATCACTCACTGGTAGGTAGGGGTTTGCACATCTGAGCAAGGTGGGGGGTGTAGCAGCCAGTGCTGATGTAGGGAATGGGAAACAAAGCTGGGCAAAGGCTCAGCATCTTTGATGTGGTTTAGCTGGGCTGGGGAAGCTGGGATGGTAGGAGCAGTCTGCTGGACCAGCTCAGGAAAACACTGCTGTGTTCCAGTGACACTCCTGAGGTGTTTGCATGACTGGAGCAGCTGCTAGCTCTGCACAAGGCAAATACAGAGGAGTTCTGCTTGAAGAGGCTGAAGGAGTGTTGTGACTTGAGGACAGGATTGTTTCCTCTGCTCTGTTTTTGCTTTTAAAAACTTTGCAGCTATGGTGATAGCTTAAAACATCTTAAATAGCAGGTTCCTTAAACAGATGAAAGTGCAGATGTTTCCCCCACCCTTGTTTGCAAAAGCTTAAAAACTCATTTATTAGCTCTGCAAAGATTTGTGACAAGCTTTGCAGATATTAATATTTGGGAATCTTTTGGAAATCTCTACATCATGTGCAGTGTTACAGCTGGATACTCAGGCTGCTTTGTGATCTCAAAAAAAAAACCCCAAACCAAACCCAAAAAAAGGAAGAAGAAAAATCCATGTGGATTTTCATAATCCTTCATTTTGATTGAAGGTGAGATGCAAGCACACGTGTGGCTCTATTGTTATTTATTGACTGAGCCCAGCAGATGCTGAGCATCAGCCAGGAGGTGAGCACATCCTGCCTTCTGTGCTTGGTTTTAACACAGAAAACAACATTACTTTCCAGCTTGGCCACTCTCACTAAAGAATTACATGATTTGACTTCAAATGCAGTGATTGAGACACAGAGCAGGAACAGGACTTGTCAAGATCAGCCCCCTGGCCAGCACTACAGGCTCTGGGACACTTGGGAATGTAGCAAGGGAAATTTTGAGGGATTTTTTGTCTGTGGGTCAGTCTTAGTGGGTGTAAGCTCCTGTAACACACCTTCCCTGGCTCACATGAGCACATCATTGCTTTTCTTGTGGCCAGGGTAGCTGATAAAAATGCTCTGGGACTGCTTGGCTCCTACATTCCCACTTGGGCTGGGCTCTGGTTGCCTGTGTGTAGTTATGGAGCCTCAGAGTGTCTCTGCACCCAGTGGATTCCTGGGTGTGTAACTGTGTCTAGCCCTTGCTTCAAATACTAGTTCAGGTGTTGAGTAGATACCCAAACACCTCTGTGCTAACATCAGACTGACTCCATCCTCTGAACAATCAATCAGCTCCTTCTCCAGGCAAGAGAATTAGGCACAGAAATTATTCTCATCCAACTGGCTGTTTGTTGGCAAATGAAATGCTTCCACTCAGCCCGTGTCAAAGGGACCTTTGCTGCATCTGGCACAAATCCATGCTCTTAGAAGAATGAGAGTCTCAGATAGCAGAAAAAACCCCAACATCAGCTTCCAAAAAGAGCTATAAATTGGGAATGTTGGTGTTGTCTGTGTTGCCTGTGACAGCTGGATATGAATTTGGTTCTGCTCATGTTTTGAGGTGGCTTCAAGCTGTGTAGCTGAGTTCACACCATGCTGGGCTTAACTTAATGCATCCTGCTTGGGAGCACACTCACAGCTACCCAGCCTCCAGCTGGCTCAGAAGGGGAAAGCAGTGAACTCAGAGGTATCTTGGATGACAAAGATACTTTCCAGTTGCTTCTGAAAGTCTTGAGAGAGGAGATATGGTGTCTCTAAAGTGTGCTAGTGATGAGATCATCCTGGCAACAGGAAGAAATCTAAAGCCACTAGGGAATGGACTGCAGAGCCTCAGAGGAAGGTGTGTGCTGGGCACACTGGCAGGACCTGTCAGGGAGTTGTGTGAGAGGGAGGAAGATCCTTGTCACCCTGAGAGCTGAGTGCTGTCAGTTCAACCCACTGGCTGGGTTGGTTTGAGCAGCTCAGCATCACATCCTAGCTAAAGCAAAGGCAGCAGGTCCTGGAGACAGAATGATTCCATCATTAGCCTGGAATCTGCCTGCAGGGAGCCCAGGGTGCCTTAGATTTGCAGAGCTGGTGCAGGTAAACCCAAAAAAGCTGCTCTTCCTCAGTTTACCTGGTAGAAGCTGCCTGGAGGATAACTGTGCACTGATGGAACAGGATTGTCATCTGTTAGATACAGCCTGGAAGAGGACCCAGTGAGTGACCTGCTGTGGTCCAGAGCTAGCAGAGTGTCCAGACCTTCTCCTTTTCCCTCTGCTTTGCCATGGAATGGCACCTCCTAAGCCTGAATTTTAAATCTTCATTGTAGTCAAGTGAAGCATCTTCCTTGAAGCAGAGGAATACTGAGGAGCAGTGGAAGGTTGTTAGCATTTTAAATGAGCCTGCAGGAGTGTGAGACAGTTACACATTCTACATGAGCTGAGCTTTGGCCAACACATGACTGATTCTGGGCATGTTCAGCCCTGAAGGTGTTGTCTCCAGCCCCAGCAGAGATGCAGATTGCATGTGGGCTGGTGGAAAGTGAGCTGGCCACACTGTCAGCTTGGCTCTTCATAGGCACTGAGGCAGTTCTTGTTTCTGCATTGTCTGAATTTGCCTTCAGGAAACTTTGGTAGTGTCAGCAACAGGAAAAACAAAAGTCATGCCTGTTTGTCCTTCAGCAGCAAGACCAAAAAAGGAGCTTCATGAAAAAGGAGCTTATTTAGCTTTCTTTCTTACTAATTTTCTCATCAAAACAAACCAAACCTTACAATTTGAGTGAAGTTGAAATAGGGATCTGAAGGGTCAGATTCAAAGAGCCTGGGAGGAACATTGGCACCTTCCAGATGTCTAGGACTACATGAGCAATTCTGGACAGCCCCGTGGTGTAGTTTGAGGTATTCCTGCCAGGAGCAGGGAGTTGGACTCTGAGATCCTGATGGATCCTTTCCAACCTCAGATAGCCTGAGAATCAAGCAGGGGAGTGACCAAGCAAGGCTCTGTGCCAGGGCACCAGCTGAACACCCCAGCACTGCAGTTCAGGTGGGCACATCAGGCCAAGTGCTTTTGCTGCCCCTTTAGGTGTCCCTGGGACTTAAGGATAAAAAAAACCCCTCAGTGTGGAATTCAGATCTTGTAGGTTTGTTTTGGTTGGGTTCTGTTTTGTTTGGTTTTTTCCTCTCCTCGAGGCGATTCAGAAAATGGGCCTGCCACATGGAGGAGTTTATTTGAGGGGATTTAATAATAGACTTCAAAATACCTTACATGGTTGAGTTCTGTCCAGAAACAGCACATTACTCCCTGTGCTGAAGATACAGGCAGGTTTCAGCACAAAACTGATTCCAGGAGCACTCACTGGATCTCTGGCAGAGTGCTGGAAGATGCTATCTTCACAGAACAATGGGACAGATGAACTACAGCTGCTGGCTGTAGCTGCATCCAAACATCCATTCACTGACAAATGCCTTTGACTGGAATAAAATGTTAAGGGAAATTGTTTAATAAAAAAAAAAAAAAAGAAACAAACAAAGGCATTTTGACCAAAATTAGAAAACTGATGCCATTTGTAGGATTTTGCTGTTCTATTTTTATCCCAAGGGAGGAAATTTAGGTGGTTAGTTTTCAAAGGTCTCATTCTTCTGAAGACAGTATCCCAAAGTGAGGAATTCTTAACCTGGAAAGAAACAAATGCCAAACTAATTAATAAATAATCATCTTTCTTTTCAATGGATTTAATTTTTAGGTAGCAAACCTGTGTCAGTTTTTAACTACATTATCTGAATGGTGGTTTTCAACTTTTTCCTATCCATCAGGCAGAGGAATTGCTTCTCTTTGCCCTAAATCCAGCAGCAGCCCACCAATAAAGACTGTTTCTGTTACTTCCAGGTGAAATTTGGGTCACATCACTAAATTCACTGATTTAGGGGGAACATTTTTGTACGGAGTATTTTGTTTACAGGACCAAGAGCTGGCCAATAATCTCCCCAGCACCCTGGGAAACAGACAGAAATACATTGAAGCTTCACCACATACTTGGGTTGCTGCTCAAAACCTCAGGATCTCTGGTTCTTCTTTTAAATAGAATAATGTTGAAATAAATCCTGAGGAAACTGGGGGAAAAAGGGGGGAAAAAACCCTCTTTTTTTTTTTTCTGAGGTTGGTAAGAAACTGTGAACAAATCCCAAACTGAAACGAAGCCAAGTGTGTACCTGGGCAGCAGATTTGGTTTCTACACAGCCATCAGCCCAGGACCTATTATATCATTTGGAAGTGGAGAGAAGTAATTACTGTTTCCTAAACTGATTAACTGCTCCTTAATGTCAGTGCTTAGAGAGTCCTGCTGATTTAATCCTGTTATCTCTTTACCTCCAGAGGAAGTATGCAATGCATTACAAGATTGCTCTCATCATCAACTACCTGGGCCACTGTATATCAGTAGGGGCCCTCATAGTTGCCTTTATGCTTTTCTTGTGCTTGAGGTGAGTAATCTCTTTGCATGCTTCTGACTTTGGTTGGGTGTGTGACACTTGCAGGGTGACTCTGACAACACTGTCCAGGTCTTGGGAAGTGGTTGTGGTTTTTACACTCCCGTGGTGTCGTTGACTGGTGCACTGGGTGAGCTGGAACATTGGCTTCTGTGCCATTTGTGTTCAGGAGGAGAGCTGTATGTGATTTAGTGATGCAGAAAAAAAAATAAATCAGGGGGCACAGAGTGCTTCATTAAGGGACACTGGGATTTGAGTGTGTCAAGCTGTAAGTTTTGGGGGCAAGTTTTCTTTTTTTTAATAAGCAGTACATGATAACATGAGGTATTTTGCATTTCCTGACAAATAATACCCACATCCACAAAGGAGATAGAATGAACTCTTCCCATTTGCTTTGGGTTCATTTCCATTTTTCTTCCATTAAAGAACTTAGAAGTTTTCTTCAATAACAAGAGCAACATCTTTGGAAGAGCTTTATCCCCACCAGAGCTCATGAAATGATGAATGCAAATCACTGCAACACTTCCCTGCCTCAGTGGTACAGAGGGGACTTGGCCAGGTCAAAAATGTCAGTGAAAGAAAGTCTGTAAAGCTGAGGTAGAGCTGCAGGGAGAAGAGGAAAGACAGGACAGAGGGAAACAGTGGAATGTAGCAGGTGTATGTGCATCACTCTGTGTAAACAGCCTAAATCTCAGGTATATCTTTTGAGAGGAGCAGCCTGGTTGGGTATTTCTGCAGTGCTGGTTGGGTCACCTGACTGGTATTGGTGCTGCTGCCTTTTCTGGTAGCATTCCTGAACATAGAAGCAACTACACTGAGTGCTGGGCAATGATAATCCTGGAGAAAAACCTTACACTAGTAGCAGAGACAGCTGGAGTACACCACACACCCCCAGATTACACCAAGATGATAGACAGTGACCTAAGTGACAGAATTTCTGCTTTCCCCCAGTGGAGCATCCCTGCAAAGTCTTAGCCTAAGTCTTCCTCTTGAGGATTCCTAACAGGAGGGTCTCTCATATTAACAACAGGAATCTTTATTCAGCCCAGCATCTATAAACAGAATAATCTATGCTCATAGGAAGAAGAAAAAGCTTAAAATTTTCAGTGGGAATACTTATGCATCAGTTTAAACCTCCATCTCAACCCTTTCTCTGAGAGTGTAATGCTATTTCTCCTAGTGCTTGGAGACCTGAATTCATTTACACTGCATAAAGAGTACTGATTATTCATTGTAACTGTTCCCTGCTTTGATGCTGACTCTTTTAGAAGTGCTTGAGTAAATAACACAAAAGCAGTGAGATAAGATGGTATAAATGTATCCAGCTTCTAAGAGAAATGGTCCAGCTCATCTCTTCTAAACTGTTCTGGTATTTAAACTTTGACTTTAAAATTGAAATTTTGTGATCAGCTTCAGCATTAAAAATGACCACAGCTTTTAAGTAGGAATTCCCTGTAGAAGTTGTGAATTAAGATCATCCATCTTTTTAATTTCCCATTGTAGCATGCAAAAAATAACTCCTGTCCAGCCAGCATTAACCAGAGTGAAGTTACCTCAGTGTCTGTAGTTTCATAAGTTCTAAAGATGCTCCAGGGAGGGCACTCTTACTGTTGTTTCCCCAGACCAGTAGCTGCTGCATTGATGGGTAGGCAGCAGTACTGCATCTGCTCCCTATTTCTCCAAATCTATCCTGAGTCAACTTGTCTCCAGTTGCTGCCTTCCTACTGTCCTAATCTCTCAGGAACCAAGCACTGAAAGATATTTTGCAGGTCAAAAAAATCTCAGATGGAGCTGCAAATAATGAAATCATCTGGCATCTGTGTTTGTGTTGCCAGGAGACACCAACACATCTGGGGTGGGAGAACTCAGGGACTCCCTTTTACTGTGAGGACCTGTTCCAGCCTTGTTTTCTCTAGTTCACATAAGAAATAATCCTTTCTTAGCTGTGCAGTGAAAAATAAGCCAGTAAACATTTCATTTACCACCTAAATAATAAGAAAGTGAAGCCCACTTTATAAGAGAGGGTTGATTTTTGTTGGCATGCTGACTGAGTGGCAGTGAGTCAATGAGAGAGCTCCTAGTGATCTAAATCAAGGCTAGTTCCTCAAGGTCTAAAGGCAGGTGGTCTTCCCAGTGTGAGAACCACGCTGTCTTTGCAATGCAAAACAAAACAAGCACACCAATAGAAAAAAAAAAAAAATGCTGAGAAGTTAAAATGAAGTTTTTGTGCATAAACCAAATGTGCTGTAGAGCTGCATTGATCTCCAGTGCAGGATCTGGAAAGATTTTCACAGGGCACTTCCCAGGGCATTGCTCAGTGTGTCTGCACTACTGTGAATGTCACAGTCTGTGTGTTCTCATCAATAGTAAAGATTGGATCCATCCCTCAGGTCCACACAGGCAGTTCCCACTGACACAGCTCTCATCACCTCACATAATCACATTTTCACACCAGTAAAGCATAAATTTTCCACAGGAGAAAAGCTGGTATCAGTAATATCAATCAAACTGAAGGGGAAAAAAATAAAAGGAAGGAAGAAAAAAAAAAGATGAAAACACTTCTTTTGAATTTTGTTTTTTCCTTTACTGCTGCTGCTAATGCAGAAACCCAGATTGCTTAGTCCTGGCTTTTTTTCTTGTTGGTGTGCTGTTAAACCAGGCTCTGAGGTGGAGTCCTGTGTGGAACCCCTCACTTGCTCTTGCACAATATGCTGCCAGTGCCAGCAGTGACCTGGCTGGTTCCAATCAGAAGATGTTTTCTATCTGCAGCAGTGGCCGAAAAACAAGTTTGGGAAGAGAAGCATTTGTTCTGGGAAACATCTGAGTCCCTGCTGAGTTTTGATTGCAATAAAGAAGGATGGTGCTGAAAGGCAGACAGGCTGAAGATTACCAGTGACATGTCTCTCTGCACAGGTTGCTGGGTAAAAAGCAGCTCTAAAAGAACCTGAAGAGCCAGGCTGGTCCTGTTGTGTGTTTTGTTGGCTGCCTCCCTCCAACCCATCAGTGCTTTAAGCCTCTGTGCCTGAAGCAGGCAGAACACCCCGTGTCCTGTGATTCAAACGGGCTTGAAAGCAGGAGAAAGTTTTGGAAAAGGCTTCGTGGAGCACAGATGGTTCCACAATGGGTTTATTTTTAGGGTTTATGCAGATCCTAAATGCTAATGGAAGCTGCTGCTGCTCTTCACCTGAGCATCTCACCCCTGTCCTCCTACCAAAGCTGCTGTTCACTTCCAGGCTTTCATTCTCCCCTTGCATTCTCTGCCTTGCATTGCCTGTGGGAATATTTCTGTTTCCCCAAGCAACTGCCACCAAGAAGCTTTTTTTTTCCCTGCCACTGAAATATCAAAGGGTCTCAGCTGTGCACTGCTTGTTGTAGCAGAATATATGGTCTAGCCTTTGTTGTTTTCCCATCGCATAGGACCCAAGGTTAGCTAGGTCCCCCTGAACACTCACCATCCACAGGGTTCCTTGTCTTCTCTGCTATGGAGCTCCTTGCTGCAGGAGCCAGTGGTATAGCCCAGAAATGTGGGGTGCTGCTGGAGTGTGGCAGCCTTAGCATGACATTCTCTGAGTGTGTTTGCAAAGAGAGGGGTTGCTGCTGCAGTGGAAATGGGCAGAAGGCTCTGCTGACAGGCTGAGTCACAGCAGGGACACGGTGATGGTTATTAGGGGTTTAATTGCTAATAATAAGGACGTTGTCCTGGATCAGGTTTGAGGTCCATAGTTCAGGGTAACAGTGATACAAGCAGCACCTCAGCCATTGCCCTAGGGATGGCTGGTGCTGTGGTGATGGAGCTGGGGCTAATGGGGCCTCCAGGACAACTGCCTCCTGCCTGCATAAGCCCTCTGTGGTTGAGAATAAGGCTGAGCTTGGATCTGGGCCTGAGTGCAGAGGAGCTGTCATCACTCACCCAACCCTTCCCTGTACCTGTCCCAGCACATTGCTTGAGCTGGGCAGCCAACTGAGCATTGAGCATTGAAGCAACTTCTGCTTCAGTGGCTCTTTGCAGGCACCCTCTGCCTTGCAGTGCACCCAGGGGCACCTTGGCACCTCTGAGGTGGCAGTGGATTAAGAATCTTCCTGCAAGCAGACTAGGAGCAGGGAGTTGGTTAGGCATGTGCAGAGCCTCTGCAGAGACAGGGTCTCTGTTGGCATTGTGCCCATTTTACCTTTAGCCTGGGCTTGCCCTATCAGTATATAAATCAGTGAAAGTTTTGGCAGTGGATTAACTTGATATAAACCACATAGCATTCCTCCTCCACCAACAGGTCCACTCTGTAATTTATATGCTTTTTTTTTTTNCATCAATAGTAAAGATTGGATCCATCCCTCAGGTCCACACAGGCAGTTCCCACTGACACAGCTCTCATCACCTCACATAATCACATTTTCACACCAGTAAAGCATAAATTTTCCACAGGAGAAAAGCTGGTATCAGTAATATCAATCAAACTGAAGGGGAAAAAAATAAAAGGAAGGAAGAAAAAAAAAAGATGAAAACACTTCTTTTGAATTTTGTTTTTTCCTTTACTGCTGCTGCTAATGCAGAAACCCAGATTGCTTAGTCCTGGCTTTTTTTCTTGTTGGTGTGCTGTTAAACCAGGCTCTGAGGTGGAGTCCTGTGTGGAACCCCTCACTTGCTCTTGCACAATATGCTGCCAGTGCCAGCAGTGACCTGGCTGGTTCCAATCAGAAGATGTTTTCTATCTGCAGCAGTGGCCGAAAAACAAGTTTGGGAAGAGAAGCATTTGTTCTGGGAAACATCTGAGTCCCTGCTGAGTTTTGATTGCAATAAAGAAGGATGGTGCTGAAAGGCAGACAGGCTGAAGATTACCAGTGACATGTCTCTCTGCACAGGTTGCTGGGTAAAAAGCAGCTCTAAAAGAACCTGAAGAGCCAGGCTGGTCCTGTTGTGTGTTTTGTTGGCTGCCTCCCTCCAACCCATCAGTGCTTTAAGCCTCTGTGCCTGAAGCAGGCAGAACACCCCGTGTCCTGTGATTCAAACGGGCTTGAAAGCAGGAGAAAGTTTTGGAAAAGGCTTCGTGGAGCACAGATGGTTCCACAATGGGTTTATTTTTAGGGTTTATGCAGATCCTAAATGCTAATGGAAGCTGCTGCTGCTCTTCACCTGAGCATCTCACCCCTGTCCTCCTACCAAAGCTGCTGTTCACTTCCAGGCTTTCATTCTCCCCTTGCATTCTCTGCCTTGCATTGCCTGTGGGAATATTTCTGTTTCCCCAAGCAACTGCCACCAAGAAGCTTTTTTTTTCCCTGCCAACCTCTCCAGCTGCTTTCCCCATCTGTAAGCATTAGGAATAGCAGAATATATGGTCTAAATGAACATGAGCACTCAGGGGAAACCATGAGGACCTCAGGGGAGTCCTCCATATGGTTGAAAGCAAATAGCCACAGAGCCTGGGAAATAACTTGTTAGGTGGCTTGTCATCTGTGGCTTGTCCATGAGCTTTGCCTGCCCTGGAAAAGATTGAAGGGGAAAAAATCTGGTTTTTTTTTAAAGTTTCATCCATGATTCTCCTTCCTGCTTGTTCAACAGTCATGGAGTGGGAAGGACTCCAGCAAAGCACTCTCAGATTTCTCCTGCCAAGTGTTTTCAGACAGTCTTTGGGACAGCTGTCTCAATTGAACTTCATTATTAATGGAATCCTACATGAATTAATAGAAGGTTTTCCAAGCCTCTTTAATAAAAGTTCTCATTTGCAATTATTGCCATGCAGATGATTGAACTAATTCAGCTAGCTTTCCACCATGCTGGCACATGATTAGGATTGATAATGTTAATTGTTTGTGTCATGCTTTGCACCAGAAAATTGTAGCTTTGCACATCCTAGAGGAAAATACCACTGTATGGAGAGAGTGAGAAAGAAAAAATAATAATAAAAAAACCACCCCAAGCCATGAATCAACATAAAGGCTACTTGGAATTTCAGCAGTGCTATTTTAGAAACCCTTTTCTCCATTTCTGAATCAATGAGGCCACCCCTAATAGAAAGGCTTGATCAGATTTTCTGTCTTTTCAGAACTCAGCATTTTCTGAGTCCAAAGAATGAATTTTCTAATTCTCTGCTTTCTCTATCCAGTGATAGAATTGGATGGAAATTATCAGCAGACTGTGCTTTCTCTACCAACTCTTTTTGCCCACCTCTGCCAGGCTGCAGTCAACTGCTGGAGAACTTAGGTTTTGTTTTTTTCATTGGCTGCTCTTGCTCTTGTTATGACACCCAGCACACCAAGCAGTTCAGGGCACTCATGGTATGACAGCCCAGCAGGGAGTGACATCTGGGTTTGAAACATGGTCTGTTCTCAAATCAAATGAAGAGGTCATTATGAGTAATTTCCTACCGTGCACCTCCCTTTTGGTTTGCTAATTAGGAAGGCTAAAGAGCAGGATGTTTGCTTTCACCTTCACTCACAGTCCACCTCAGACTCCACTCTGGCTACTGATGCTTTATGCCCAGGGTCAGCTCCTGAGCCCAGCAGCACAGTCTGATTGGACCAGTGGCTGAACTGGGGGGACCCTCCTGTCAGTCAGTATCCCTCTGGATGCTTCACCCCTATCAAACTGAGATGGTAACAGTCACCAGCAGGGCCTGTAAATGAGAACAAGCTTTCTGAGGTGGCTGGCAAGAGATCTTTCCCTCCTTCCATCAGTTGATTTAGCTGCACTCCTCCACTGCTGTGCCCTGCAGCCTCCAGTAGTGTATTAAGCTTGCTGCCTCCCTCCCCAGTATGAACCTGACACAGTTATTTCTCAAGCTTTTCCTGCCCTTGGCTGTGAATTGCATTTCTGCTGCTGTGATTTCTGTGCTGCTGGTAGTTAGGAGACAGGAACAATCAGAAACCATGTGCTGGGGGCCCTCTGTGAACAAAAACAAACTTCAAGTCTCCTCTTAGGACTCACACGGAAAGAAAGGGGATAAAACAACAACAAGAAGAAAGAAAAAGGTGAAAATTATTCTGTGCCTGGGGTCATGTCAGTGCCTGTTTGTGCTGCTTTGCCAAGGCACCAATGATGGGGGAGGTGACTGGGGAGGGTCTGCAGCTGGAAAAGCAAAATGCTGCTCTACAGACTCTTCATGTCCACGGACATGAAGCTTTTTAGCAAATGAAGGCATCTACTTGTCATCTGTGCCACACACAGGGTGTCTCAGAAAGAGGAGGCCATGCTGTGAGGTTGCTGATATCCAAAATATGGCTTTTCCTAAAGATAGTGGGATATGGGAGCCTGTTGCATGTCCAAAGCATTATCTGACAAGGCTTCAAGCTTCATTTTGGTGAATATCAGCTGGTCACATTTATATTTCACTTAGTTTTACACCAGGAACCCATCTCCCCTCAGCACATTTGGCTTTTTGAAAACAAGGAGAGTTTTGATTGTAATTACCTGTAGATCTGGGGATCTCCCAGCACAGAACAGGGGCCTCTTGGCTCTGGGTCCTGAACAGTTTATCCCTGTCCCAAGGGTCTCACAATCCAAACAAAAATCAGTGGCCAATGAAGACAAAACAGTGCAAACCAACAAGCCAGGAGATGCTGAGTTTGTCCCTGTATTCCAAGACACAGAAGAGAATGTGGTTTTGATCTTTTTTCCCCCAACTCCTTTATCTTCTCTTTGTCAAGAAATACATCCAGGTGACAAGTCTGCTGGATCTGTTTTCTTGTCAGAGCCCTCAAAAGCATTTAATTTCATGCCAGTAACTCTACAGTTTGACCTGAATTTCTTCAGTTTCTAGTCCCCTGCCTCCCTCTCCCCCTAGAAGCAGAGTTTCAAACTCCTTCCTTAATCTGCTAATCCTTAACCTGAAGGGAGTAAAGCATCTCAGTGAACAGCACCTGTGCAGAACCATCAACAGATAAAAGACCTTAAAACTGTGTTTCAAAGTCTGTCCAGATCCAGATGGGTTCCTGGGGTTCAGCATGAAAGGCAGTAGGTGTTGGCTGCCTAGTCTCATTGAAAACCTGCATGTGAACCTTTGCCTTTGGATAGAAGTGAAGTTTTCAGTGTCTCTGACTCTGGTAGCACCAGTTCCACTGAGAGCAGTGCTGTGGGGTTTTACAGCCTAAATACAACTGAGAGGATCTGAGCAGCTGGAGATTTGTTTTCCAAATTGACTCCAGTCGTGAGTCACTGAAGCTCTCAAAAGCAAGAGCCAATTTCATACCTGGAGCCTGAGTTGTTAAACTCAGAAGCTATTTTATCCTTGGCTTAGTGGGGTTATACCTCTGAGCATCTTTCTGTAAGTTGCAGCATCTCCTATGTGGGAGGTCTTCTGCTTTATTGCTGGAGTGCTGTGAAATCTTGGAGAGATTTGTGAGGCTGAAGGACATGGCAGAATTGCTTCTNTGTCAGTCAGTATCCCTCTGGATGCTTCACCCCTATCAAACTGAGATGGTAACAGTCACCAGCAGGGCCTGTAAATGAGAACAGCTTTCTGAGGTGGCTGGCAAGAGATCTTTCCCTCCTTCCATCAGTTGATTTAGCTGCACTCCTCCACTGCTGTGCCCTGCAGCCTCCAGTAGTGTATTAAGCTTGCTGCCTCCCTCCCCAGTATGAACCTGACACAGTTATTTCTCAAGCTTTTCCTGCCCTTGGCTGTGAATTGCATTTCTGCTGCTGTGATTTCTGTGCTGCTGGTAGTTAGGAGACAGGAACAATCAGAAACCATGTGCTGGGGGCCCTCTGTGAACAAAAACAAACTTCAAGTCTCCTCTTAGGACTCACACGGAAAGAAAGGGGATAAAACAACAACAAGAAGAAAGAAAAAGGTGAAAATTATTCTGTGCCTGGGGTCATGTCAGTGCCTGTTTGTGCTGCTTTGCCAAGGCACCAATGATGGGGGAGGTGACTGGGGAGGGTCTGCAGCTGGAAAAGCAAAATGCTGCTCTACAGACTCTTCATGTCCACGGACATGAAGCTTTTTAGCAAATGAAGGCATCTACTTGTCATCTGTGCCACACACAGGGTGTCTCAGAAAGAGGAGGCCATGCTGTGAGGTTGCTGATATCCAAAATATGGCTTTTCCTAAAGATAGTGGGATATGGGAGCCTGTTGCATGTCCAAAGCATTATCTGACAAGGCTTCAAGCTTCATTTTGGTGAATATCAGCTGGTCACATTTATATTTCACTTAGTTTTACACCAGGAACCCATCTCCCCTCAGCACATTTGGCTTTTTGAAAACAAGGAGAGTTTTGATTGTAATTACCTGTAGATCTGGGGATCTCCCAGCACAGAACAGGGGCCTCTTGGCTCTGGGTCCTGAACAGTTTATCCCTGTCCCAAGGGTCTCACAATCCAAACAAAAATCAGTGGCCAATGAAGACAAAACAGTGCAAACCAACAAGCCAGGAGATGCTGAGTTTGTCCCTGTATTCCAAGACACAGAAGAGAATGTGGTTTTGATCTTTTTTCCCCCAACTCCTTTATCTTCTCTTTGTCAAGAAATACATCCAGGTGACAAGTCTGCTGGATCTGTTTTCTTGTCAGAGCCCTCAAAAGCATTTAATTTCATGCCAGTAACTCTACAGTTTGACCTGAATTTCTTCAGTTTCTAGTCCCCTGCCTCCCTCTCCCCCTAGAAGCAGAGTTTCAAACTCCTTCCTTAATCTGCTAATCCTTAACCTGAAGGGAGTAAAGCATCTCAGTGAACAGCACCTGTGCAGAACCATCAACAGATAAAAGACCTTAAAACTGTGTTTCAAAGTCTGTCCAGATCCAGATGGGTTCCTGGGGTTCAGCATGAAAGGCAGTAGGTGTTGGCTGCCTAGTCTCATTGAAAACCTGCATGTGAACCTTTGCCTTTGGATAGAAGTGAAGTTTTCAGTGTCTCTGACTCTGGTAGCACCAGTTCCACTGAGAGCAGTGCTGTGGGGTTTTACAGCCTAAATACAACTGAGAGGATCTGAGCAGCTGGAGATTTGTTTTCCAAATTGACTCCAGTCGTGAGTCACTGAAGCTCTCAAAAGCAAGAGCCAATTTCATACCTGGAGCCTGAGTTGTTAAACTCAGAAGCTATTTTATCCTTGGCTTAGTGGGGTTATACCTCTGAGCATCTTTCTGTAAGTTGCAGCATCTCCTATGTGGGAGGTCTTCTGCTTTATTGCTGGAGTGCTGTGAAATCTTGGAGAGATTTGTGAGGCTGAAGGACATGGCAGAATTGCTTCTGGCCCTGAGATTGACTAATTGAGACCTAGGAAAAGTTCAGTGTGTGTTTTATGACAACAAATCCGTGTTTGTTATTAAGGAGGCTGACTTGTTTGCCATGGAGAAGACCTGAGGCAGCAGCAGTTTGTTACTAGATTGTGCCTTCTCCTTTTTCTGCAACCAGGATGAGCTAGTTCCAGCTGGGCAGGTTTGAGAACATTACTTTTGAGGTTTGCCCCATGTTATTTAACAGCTTCATTTACAAGCAAGGAGGCTGCAGTGGCAAATGCAGAATGCTGGTGATCCCAGGAAATGCACTGGCTAGTTGAATTGGAAATGATTTTAATAACTGGAGTGTTTTGTGTTTATCTGAGAAAACATCAGTTAAGGTGAAAACTCTGCAACTGCAAAACTGGAACTTGGCTCTTGCCTGCCTGTAGCATCTCCCAAAGAATGAGAAGGAGGATGATCTTGTCTTAGAGGACAGAATCTGTAGAGATTTCTATCTAGCTTCACTGATACTTTGGTTGCTGGCATCAGCATCATGCAGCAGGGTGCATCCCTTCTTCTGTTTTATTTTTATAGCTCATATTTGACATTGCATGTAAATGGGGGCTGGGGAAGGGCTAAAACCAGACACAGATGTTACCTGGTGAAGAAGGTACAGCTCCACCTTCCTTAGGAAAGCTTGGTACAGCCAGCAAAGCCCAGGGCTGAAAACCAGGCAGCCCATGGGCTCCTGTTCCATTAATAGGTCTGAAAACATTGAACTTCACACAGGCAAGACTAACAGAATGCAAATTATTCCTGTTTTGCCACTGCAGTGCAGGCATTTGTCACCAGATCTCCACTGTTCTTCAGAACAGTGCAACAGAACCCATGTTTTGCAGGCTTATCAATTCTGGTTCTTCTAGGGATGAAGTGGAGGGGAGAAAAAAAATGATAACCAGGGATGAAATGACTGTTTGAATATCTGAGTCTTTCCAAGTAGACCCTGTTTCACTTCCTTGAATTGATTCTTGTCAAAGGGAGCTCCTTGTGTTATCAAGACAAATTGTATGTGGCACTTCACTGAAAAAATCCTCAGTAGTTAAGTACTGTAGGCCAGGAACTAGCCCAGGGCTAATTCACACTCAAGATTTTTGCATCAGAAAATAATCCATTTGGAAACTAACAATGAATGTTAAATCTCTTACCAGAAACATTTGGCATTTTAGTTAATTAATATTTATATGCCTTTATAAAAATGTGACAGCAGTTAACATATAGGAAAAAAATTATATAGGATTTACATTTTATTCTAAAGCATTGAAAGCTTTTCTTGGTTTGTTTTTCGTAGTACTGATTACACGGAGTGTGGTGGTAGACCACAAATAGATGAATTTGTAAATCAGAACTTNGCTAATCCTTAACCTGAAGGGAGTAAAGCATCTCAGTGAACAGCACCTGTGCAGAACCATCAACAGATAAAAGACCTTAAAACTGTGTTTCAAAGTCTGTCCAGATCCAGATGGGTTCCTGGGGTTCAGCATGAAAGGCAGTAGGTGTTGGCTGCCTAGTCTCATTGAAAACCTGCATGTGAACCTTTGCCTTTGGATAGAAGTGAAGTTTTCAGTGTCTCTGACTCTGGTAGCACCAGTTCCACTGAGAGCAGTGCTGTGGGGTTTTACAGCCTAAATACAACTGAGAGGATCTGAGCAGCTGGAGATTTGTTTTCCAAATTGACTCCAGTCGTGAGTCACTGAAGCTCTCAAAAGCAAGAGCCAATTTCATACCTGGAGCCTGAGTTGTTAAACTCAGAAGCTATTTTATCCTTGGCTTAGTGGGGTTATACCTCTGAGCATCTTTCTGTAAGTTGCAGCATCTCCTATGTGGGAGGTCTTCTGCTTTATTGCTGGAGTGCTGTGAAATCTTGGAGAGATTTGTGAGGCTGAAGGACATGGCAGAATTGCTTCTGGCCCTGAGATTGACTAATTGAGACCTAGGAAAAGTTCAGTGTGTGTTTTATGACAACAAATCCGTGTTTGTTATTAAGGAGGCTGACTTGTTTGCCATGGAGAAGACCTGAGGCAGCAGCAGTTTGTTACTAGATTGTGCCTTCTCCTTTTTCTGCAACCAGGATGAGCTAGTTCCAGCTGGGCAGGTTTGAGAACATTACTTTTGAGGTTTGCCCCATGTTATTTAACAGCTTCATTTACAAGCAAGGAGGCTGCAGTGGCAAATGCAGAATGCTGGTGATCCCAGGAAATGCACTGGCTAGTTGAATTGGAAATGATTTTAATAACTGGAGTGTTTTGTGTTTATCTGAGAAAACATCAGTTAAGGTGAAAACTCTGCAACTGCAAAACTGGAACTTGGCTCTTGCCTGCCTGTAGCATCTCCCAAAGAATGAGAAGGAGGATGATCTTGTCTTAGAGGACAGAATCTGTAGAGATTTCTATCTAGCTTCACTGATACTTTGGTTGCTGGCATCAGCATCATGCAGCAGGGTGCATCCCTTCTTCTGTTTTATTTTTATAGCTCATATTTGACATTGCATGTAAATGGGGGCTGGGGAAGGGCTAAAACCAGACACAGATGTTACCTGGTGAAGAAGGTACAGCTCCACCTTCCTTAGGAAAGCTTGGTACAGCCAGCAAAGCCCAGGGCTGAAAACCAGGCAGCCCATGGGCTCCTGTTCCATTAATAGGTCTGAAAACATTGAACTTCACACAGGCAAGACTAACAGAATGCAAATTATTCCTGTTTTGCCACTGCAGTGCAGGCATTTGTCACCAGATCTCCACTGTTCTTCAGAACAGTGCAACAGAACCCATGTTTTGCAGGCTTATCAATTCTGGTTCTTCTAGGGATGAAGTGGAGGGGAGAAAAAAAATGATAACCAGGGATGAAATGACTGTTTGAATATCTGAGTCTTTCCAAGTAGACCCTGTTTCACTTCCTTGAATTGATTCTTGTCAAAGGGAGCTCCTTGTGTTATCAAGACAAATTGTATGTGGCTTAAGCTGTGGTTTCTGGAAGAAAGGAAAAGCAGCAGAGATTTGGCCATCCCTCTGTTGAGGTTTTATGTTCATGTCATTTCTTTGTGTTGTGAATAAGCTGCAAAATCCAAGTGTTGCCTTTGGCACTGGCTGCACAATTTACACTGAGACAGAGGATGGGACTGGACCCAGCTGTGCTTGGCTGGTAAAAGTGCAAGCTACAGACAGCCTCACACACTAGACAGACATCCCTTCTGCCTCTCAGGATGGGAGTGGCCATGGAGGGGGAGAAACCATGAGGAATTTCACAAATGAACAGGATTAGCTTGTTTATATTCTATGGGCATTGATGAGTATGTTTAGATATTCACTGTATAATGATTTAAATGTTTAAATTTCTCTGTTTAGGAGTATCAGATGCCTGAGGAATATTATCCACTGGAACCTGATCACCACATTCATCCTGAGGAATGTGATGTGGTTTCTGCTTCAGATGATAGATCACAACATACATGAAAGCAATGAAGTAAGTGCTTGGAGGCAGCACATCTCTGCTGTGTAGTTTGGGGGCTGGCAGGGGTGCTGAGTTTCTTCAACCAATAGAAATATTACAAAGGACACCTCTCAGAGTGACTCATCATTTCCAAAACATAAGAAAATTAGATCAGATTTGCTAAATTTTAATTGATTTCCTTGTTACCACATAGAACAGGGTGGGTTTTTTAAAGTAAAAATCCCACCCAAAAACTTCTCTCTTATCTTCATTGACCATAGATAGCTTCCAAATTCCAATAGCATGAGTCACAATATTGTGCAAGATGTGACATTTGGTGCTTCTTGAACGTTGGTGTCAGAGTGTCTTGCAGTTCCATGCAGCTGTGCAGGGAAAGCTTCCCTTCCAGAGGGCAACTCCTCCAAGAGCAGGGTGCAGAAAGAATTGAGTTGGCTCTTGAAGCTCTGAGTCAGCTCCTTTGATGGCAGTGGGCACCACCCTGCCTAAAGTCGGTGAGATTCCCAAGGAAAGAAGAAATAGGGCCTGAAAAAAAGCAAAATTTGTGCCTGTTGATGTCTTTGTGGTGGGTTTTGTACTGAATTTCCATTTTTCTACTACTCCGTTCTTCACCATGCTGACCTTGAGGGAAGTTCTGTGATATGAGCTGCATCCAGCAGCACCTCACTGCCCCGGAGAGGGATGGCTCCTGTTTTAACCCCCAGTAACCAGAGGAGTATGGAGTGGCTTAAAAGCATCCACTCCAAAAGAAAAAGCATCTTTCTTTATTTTCTTGGGGAATAATTCTACATTTCCTTGGCAAGCAGTCCTTTTGCCAAGTCCCTTGGCAGGCCTTTTTCATATTCTCTTTACCTTGTGATATTCTTCCAGAGTTGTATTCTCCTTGGAGGGCTGTCCACTGATATTTCCCTCCATAATCAAGAAAAAAGTGTCCTACAAACACTTTATTTTGTAGTGTCATACACAGATACCCCTTCATACCCTCTGGAAAGCAGGTGGGCTAAAGTGCCTGTGGATTATGAGCTGGATCCATGGCTGCTATTAGTCAATGGGGCTCCACTCATAGGAGCTGGTGCTTTAGAAATTGAAAACCACCCCAGGACCTTGGATATCCTTCCAGTTGAGTGTCAGCTGGGCACCCATCATCCTTGGTTAACTTTCTCAAGTGTAATATTTGGCACCTGAACTCTCATCTCATACTTTGGGAAAACAAATAGAGAAGTCTAGATGAAGAAGTCTGGGCATAACTCTGTTATTATTCAATCAGATGCTCTTTTGAGAAGACATAATGACTATTAATTCACTGTTTGCTTTGTGTTTCTGCCATTTTCAGCTGACAGAAGATGGTGGTTTAGGAGGTTCATTGTTGGCAGTTTTCTGCTGTGTGATTTGCTCTCACGACAACGCAGTGAATCGTGATACAGATTTTACAGCTATTTAAGAAAAATCAGTCTGAGTCAGGCACTCAGATGCCTTTTAAAATGGGACCACAGTGCCAAGGGAAATAGAAACCTGCAAATCTAAGGACAGATCAGTTTTCATCAGTTTGTCTTTGCAGAACACTGCAGTCTTTGGGGAAGGTGCTTTACACAAGCTGAGTGATAACTGAAGTCTTACTGTGGTATAAGGAAGAATCCAGATAAAACCACCACAATCAATGGGAGCAAGGTCATTTATGCTGCCCAACAATGGGATCTCTGCTGTGCTGATCCCTGGAGATTAAATAATGCAGTTACAGAGGCATCCAGGACCCCACATGGAAACATTCTGCATGAAGTTATAGTGCTGATGGCAATAAATCCTGAAGGGGAATTGCTGAAGGTATCTGGAGCCTAATGGTCGATACATGTGGGAATTGAGGCTCCTCAGTCAAAGAAATGAAAAGGTATAAATTAATGAGTTCTGCTAATTAGGTTTATTATTATTATTATTCAATAATAATAAAGCCACAGGTCCAAAAGGAATTGCTGAAAATTCATTATATTCTGGTTTACTATGGAAACAGTGCAGAGGGAGTTCTCACCACCATTATTTGTATTTGTCTTTAGCTGTCCCAGTATCTTCCCAAACCACTGGCTAATTCCATGTAGCTCTGACACAAGAACAACAGGCATTTCTTGTGGACATGGGCAGCTGTGGAGAGGATAAAACCTGTGGAAGTGTTGCAGTTGAGAGAAGAACAAGAGTCTAGGCATTATATCAGAAAATTTACTTGAGATTGAGGCCAGAGGGAAAAATGTAATTCATGCTCAGTCCTTTGAATAATCAAATGTGAGACTTAGTGTCTTTGGAAACTTAGTCTTACTATTTTGGGGGTCAATCAGAAATGGAGCCAAAATATTTTTTCAGTGTTAGACAAAAATAAGAGTTTTGGGGGGTGTTTGTGGCTTTGTTTTCCTTTGCTCAGGCCAAAAAGGAAAAGAAAACCCAAAACAACTTGATTTTATCTAAACAAAATTTTGAAAATGAAATGTTTTATCTGAGTTGTTTTGGGTTTTAATCCTATTGTGAAGATGAAGCCAAAGCAAATTTTGAGTCTTCATGAAATAATACAGAAATCAAATCTTTAACACATCCAAAAGATTTCTTCTCTTTATTCAGCTCAATAACCAGAAGCAATCACAACCTGTGAATGAGCTCTCACTTTGTATTTCTTGGCCAATAAATTCTTAGTCCACAGAATTTTGCTGGGTTTGATAGTGCATCTGCTGCTCTGTTGACTGCTTAGAGATCAGCAATACCTCCTGCATAGGAAATCTGGAATAAAATTAACTGAGGGTCAAAAGTTCCAAATATTTTAGTAGAGTTCATTAAAAGGCTGGAGTATGGTGAGACCAAAACGGCATCAGTGATAGCAGCTAACACAGGTAATTAATGTCATGCAAAAGAGAAAATGCTTTAAATGTTCTCACCATCATTTTAAAAGATGCTTTTCTGTTTCCCTTGCAGCCCTGGTGTCGATGTATTACCACCATCTACAATTATTTTGTGGTGACCAACTTCTTCTGGATGTTTGTGGAAGGCTGCTACTTGCACACTGCCATAGTGATGACTTATTCCACAGACAAGCTGAGGAAATGGGTCTTCCTCTTCATAGGATGGTGTAAGTGGCTTGTGGGTTTAAAATGGTGGGACGTGGTACCTGGCATTAGAGGGATAAAGAGATGAGCTGCAAAAAGAAACTTCTTTCAAATCCCCTCACACACTGCTGCCTAACACAGCAAGGAACAGAAAAGACACTGTCCATGCCACATGGCCCACCCAGTCTCAAGAGATGCTTCTAAGTGAGGAATATATGAGTAGCTTGTTCACTTGAATGCAAAAATCTGAGGTCGAACAGAACCAGGGAATTTGGCAACTCTTTTCTGTTGAAAGAAAGTGGAAAAAGGTTACAAATATTTTCTTGAACTGGAACAGAGTTTTGTTCAGAAATGCTTCTTCCATTCAGAATTGAGAAGTAATTGAATTGCAGTTCTGAGGGCAGAAACAGCCTTTAAAACAAAATATGACATTAAATCCAAAATCAAATAGGAGGGCAGAGGAGGTGTAGAAATAAAATGTCTACGAAGGGAATTGAGTCAATTTTTTTTCTATATTTTTCAGTTCTGCCACCAAATTGGCAAATCAGCCACCCACACAGACCCCCTGACTGACCCCTAGTGTTTTCATTTCCCTAACACTCTCAGAGCCTTCTAAATCTCTGCTTACTTGTGTTGGACTGGTGTGAGATTAATATACCTTTCCTCTCTTCTGGGTGCTTTCTGGCTGGTTTGCTTTTTCATACATGATCTTCCTCATTCTCAAATCCTCATGCTTCACTTCCCAAGGAAACATAAGTTGTTTTCCTCTTGGAGAAAGGAGATACGAGGTTGTGGTGACACCTACATGGTCTTAAGTCATGAATTCATCTTAAAGTAGCAGTGATTTCAGAGGGCTGTGATCTTGGCATTTGGAATGAGGGATGGAGCTGGAGAGGTTGTTGGTTTTGACAGGTTAAAGGGGAAATGGAGAGGGAAACTCAATCTCCTCCCATTTTGACATCAATCCAGTCTTTTGGTTGGTGAAGTTCCTGTTTCCTCCAGGAGGTCTGTGTCAAAAGTCCAGCTCCACTTAACTCTTTCTCATTTCCAGTTTCCCACTCCAGCAAATCCCCCTGAAACCAGCTGGATCCTGAAGACCTAACACAAAGCAAGAGCAAGTTAAAGAGTAGAAAGGGCAAACAGTCAATTCTGACATTGCAAGATATCCAGAGATTCTTTCCCAGGATCAGGGAAGACTCAACTGAGAAAACTGTTAAAACTTTTGAAAATGGGCTTCACCCAAAGAGCCCAGTGAGTTTACAAACTTCTTGCTGCCTGGGAAATAAAAATCTAAACACCCACCTCCAAATTACATCTCTAAGTTTTTTCTACATCAACTGCAGGAAAATGAAAAGGGATTGAAGTTGCCTTCAAGCCAGACAGAACTGTTCTGATTACTTATATAGAAATATAGGTATTTATGTATATATGTAACCTTCCTTACTGTTATTAGAGTTTTCTCTTTTTGAGATTACTTTTTTAATAGACACACACAGAGGTCTTAGCAATGGTGATGTCTCAAGTATACCAAGATAAGACCACTTGTATATAGTCTTCTAGTTCATTAACCAAGATTCTCACAACTCTGAGTCTACATCTGTTCCATCCATCCACCACAGGTTGTGGTTAACTCCTGTTTTTTTCCTGTTGCAGGTATTCCTTGCCCAATCATCATTGCCTGGGCCATTGGCAAACTCTATTATGAAAATGAACAGTAAGTGATGTTAACAGTTGTGTTTGTGGGGCTCTCTAAATCAATTAAGCAATGCCTGCAGGCTGAGCTGGTAATTGAGAAATAATGCTGATTGATAGGAAAGAGGAAAGGTCACATCACCTCCTTCCAAATCCACATCATTTCAACTTCCAGAGCACTATTTGAGTCAGCTCTCAAAAATGCCTTTCCTAAATATCCTTGGCCAAGCCCTGAAGCTCTCATTTGGTAGATTAGTACATGATTTACAGGCAGGGTAATCTCATTCAGTGGGAGATTTGCTTGAGCAAGACCTTAGTCAAAAAGTGCTAAAGGATTTGGCCTTCTTGGTGTGCAGAATTCAGCTGTTAGGCTGCCAAGAATAGTCTTAGGGCAGGAGAGTTTGTTGTTTCTGTTTCTGGCTTTTCCAATTGGAAGCAGTTAGTGCATGAAATTGAAAATATTGGAGATAAAAAGGCATCTGTGTTTGGGGAATTCTTCCTCCAAACATTGATACCGCTCAGCTTGTACTTTCCAACTAGTGTTTGGGTTGATGTCTGTTATCTGTTGCAGCTCCCTTCCCTAACCTTAAAAGAAAAAATAAATCTAATCTCCATGAATCTGT